>PVIR01005919.1:0-69252 GCA_004026965.1 Petromus typicus
CTCCTGCTTCCTCAGTGACTCCAATCAATCTTATGTTATTCTTCTTTGAATCATCCGGGAGCTGTTGGATTGACTTTTCATTGTCACTTGCTTTTTTCCATAGATTATGTGTTTCCAGTTCATTGGTTGAGATCCTGTCTTCTAGGTCTGAAATTCGGTCTTCTGCCAAATTCATTCTATTGCGCAAACTTTCATTTTCTTTCTTAATTTCCTGGGTTTCTGCTTGTAGGTGTTGAAAAGGTTCCATTTCTTTTGCTATCTTTGATTCTATCAACTACATGATTTCCTCTTTAGCTTTATTAATCATCATGTTGAGAGTGTCCAATATCTCTGTTTTCGTCTCAGAGATCAGTTCTGATTTCCATTTTACTAGATCTGCTTTGGTTACCATTTCCAAGGACAGTGGAGACTGGGCTTCAGACTTCTCTATTTCCCTTACCCCGTATTACCTTGAGGTGAGGATCTTTGTATGTGAGACTTTGAGTGTTTCCTCATCTCTGACCTGCCCTGTTTTCTGACACTGTTTGTTGCAAGTCACTTTCCTCCTAATAGTTGAGAACCTTAAAATATCAGTTTTTCCTGGGTTGTTCTTTACAGTGTGTATTGCGACCTAAAGCAAAACCCCTAGTTCTGGCACACCATATGAGGCACTCAATCAATACAGTCAGAACACCTTCTCCTGTCTGCTTTAGAGGCAGGAAGGCTCTGGTTCCTGCACTGCTACAGTGGCACTGCCTGAGGTTGCAATGGGCCCACCTGCTCACCAATACAGAGTCTCTGGGCGCACTTGTACAGTCAGCCTGGAAGCCAGTTAGCTTTAGGCCCTGTGCAGCTGCAATGGTAGGGGTTGATGTTCTAACAGGCACACCTACTCACCAATACAAGGTGACTGGATATGCTTCTGCAGTTGCTGTGAAGAAGGTCAGACTCTGACTTGCTAACCTCAGTCTCTGGGCGCTCTGCCAGTGTGGGCCTGGAGGCCAGTAGGCTCCAACCCTGGCGCAGATTCGGTGGCGCAGTCGCCGTTTCCCAAGCCGCCCGCTGCTAACCTCAGTCCCTGGGTGCTCTTCCGGCGTGGGTCTGGAGACCAGTAAGCTCCAACCCCAGCGCAGATTCAGTGGCACAGTCCTGTGTTGGTTTTCTTTAGTAAAGAAAGTGCCTTATATTGGGTACAATGACTCATACCTGTAATACCAGCAGTCAGGAAGCTGTTGGGAGGAGCACAGCAAAGTTGAGGCCAGCCTGAGCTACACATTGAGTTCAAGGCCATCTTGAATTGCAGAGTGAGACCCTGTTTCAAAAAAAAAAAAAAAGAAAAGGAAAGAAAGAAAAAATTGACAGATAGAGAAAAGATCTTTACAACTGTTTCCTTGACAGTTCAGTTTTGACTACTAGAAGGTTCCATATTGTTCATGGATACTTTTACCTTTATCATTGTTCATAGTCATTTGATTTACTTGGGCTATTGTTTGCTTTTGGTCTTTCATTATTTCTCATTCTTCTAGTGTCAAGAGTAATTATAGGTAATATTTCTCATCTTGAAATGAATCTGAACAGGAGATAACCTTGTTCTGTTGCCATTTATGAGGCCTTCATATAAAACTTGCAAATTGTTAGTGATAATAGATTTTTCATTGATGTTTGGTAGTATGAGATAAATGTGTTATTTATATTTTATTATAACTATTATATAGATAAGAAAGGCATGACTAAAACCATATGATATTTAGTTTACTAAAAACCTACAATAGTATTGTTACATGAGTGTTCCTTAAAATTTCTTACTTTCTCTTGAGGATCATATGCCTGGTGTTTCAGGCAGACTAAAGAATTATTTATTAATTGAAGTTCTTCTGGGTGCTTAGTACCATCTGCAGCTACACTCAACATTCCATCTAAACACTTCGGTGCAAATTCCATTGTAGCAAAAAACTTCTTACCAGGTATTATTACAAAGTAAAAGAATGCAGTATCAGCAATCTATGTCTGAATGAAGAATGAAAAACTTTTAAGCTTGATTAAAAATTGAACATCTGTGTGTATATGTGAGCATTTGTGTGGAGGGCATAAGCATATATGTGTGAAATGTACAGATAGGACCAGTGCGACAGAAAGGTTTTTTTTTTTTTTAATTTTTATTTTTATTGGTACATTATGAATACATATCATAATAGCATTGAGAGTTTGTACCAGAATACGACATGACTTGATTCTCATTATTTCCCTTTTCCCCCTGCCCTGCACCCCCCCACCCCCCATACAACAGAAACTTTTAAAGTAGATCTTCCTTACTGGAAACCAAATTTACTAATTTTAATTAAAATCCACAGTGATCACTAAATCATTCAATTTATACATTTAGGAAAGCCTTTAAACACCAGTTTACCTCAGCATTTAAGTTCCCCTTCTTGGCATAAGTTGGAGCATTCATCAAAACAACTGGAAAGTCACTGCCCTCCAGCACGAAGGCCCTTTGCCTGCAGACACTGAAAACGTTGCCCTGGAAATGTGGCTGAAGTTTCTTGAAAGTGAAACATGAAGCATGCCAGGCCCATCTGTGCCAGCCTTGTAAGACAAAAGCACCCAATTTTATCATCATAGTCTTTTGTTCTGCATAGTGCTATTCATGTGGCTGTTTCATGAATGCCAGAGTCTGGGGGCATCCATTGATCTGCCGCTTTCTTTGCTGCACTGTTTGTTCTCCATTATAATACTTGTCACCCCTACACCCTGTTCCTTTTAAAAATGGAAACTTTAATGTCGAGAATGTTGAGTAATCTTATAAGGTTTTGTGCTAAAAGACCAAAGGGCTTTGTTTTGGATTTCAGATCAAATATGAGCTGGTGTAGTGTAGGCAAGTGTGCTTTTAATCAAAAGGAACAAATCTAGTGCTTGTGTCAGTCCCAGAAACTATAAACCTGTTATTTTATTATATTGATGTCCATTTTCATTATCTTCCTGATTGGATACTTCTCATCTTTAGCACCATATTTGCATGTGATGAATCATCCAGCTTAAACTTGGCTTCTTTTGATGTTTCTGAATGTCTATTCACATGGTCAGAAGTGATTCCTAATTTGAAATCCCACTGAACCAAATATAGTAACTATAAACCTATCTGAGCTATAATGTGACAATCAGCCCCTGAATTTATAGATCTAAGTAACACAATCACCTACCATATGACACAGGTGTAAGGATGTTAGATATGCAAGAGAATCTGTGTTTTCATACTGTAGTAGGAATCTTAGAATGGTAACACGGAACCAGTAAATAAGTGATGCTTTCTGTAGACTAACCAGGGATCAAACGGGTGGCCAGGTCAGTCCCTGTGAGTATCAGCATTAACATGGAACCACAGAATTCTATAAAAGAACACAGAGAGTCCCAGATTGTGACCATCTACAGTGAGATATCCTCACTCTCTCATGCCAGATCTCAGAACTATGCTTCCAGAACAGCAGAATCTTTCTTAACTTGGCCCCTTTCTACACCAATGTAAAGAATTTTTTGTGTGCATATCTTTTTAAAAAATGTTTTATTTTAATGTAATACAAGTAGTTGTTAATAAAGAAAATATAAAAACACTTCTCTGGAAAGAAATAAAGTTTTATAACAAGATGATTAGAAATAACAATGGTAAATAAACTAGATATTGTGAACCTAAAAGAAAATATTCTCAATTGCTAATCTATCTCTCATTTCATCTCCTAAGAATTCATCTTCTATACTTTTTTATGAATAAAACACTTTAATTATTGTATTAACAAAATATCTGATACTTGGTAGTGTTTTGAGCAGTTTCTTTATATATTACAATATGGATTCTACATTTTGGGCCTTACTTATACTTTCAGTTTCTCACACCAGACATACTGTGATTATGGAAACATGTGTGTTTGACTTATTTCACTTTGACAGTATTGTCTCAAGGGGCATCCATTTACCTAGAAATGCTTCAAGTTTATCCTCTTTATGGCTGAATAGTACTCCATTGTATTAACACCACCTTTTTTTATGTGTCAGTTGATAGGCACTTGGGTTATTTCCAAGACTTAACTACTAAAATCTGTGTCATGAGTGACACAAAAAAACTATAATCATGAATGTACATACATCAATGTGGTATGATATTTTTAATTCTTTTGGGAAGATAACCAGAAGAGAAATATGTGAGTCAAATGGAACCTCTAGTCCTAAATTTTTGAGAAATTTTCAGACTCATTTCTATAGTAGTTGCACCAATGTACATTCCCTCCAACAGTGGAGAAGGGTTCCTTTCTCCATACAGCCCCTCCAGCATTTGTGGTTGGTTGATTTCTTGATAATAGCCATTCTTCCTACAGTGAGATAGAATCTCCTCATTGTTTTAATTTACATTCTTGAATGACCAGTGTTGTTGAACATTTTTTCATATATTTATTTGCTGTTTGTGTGGTTGGGAAGTGTATATTCATCTCAGATGTTCTCTTTTTGGATTGAGTGTTTAAATTGGGGAAGGGCCTGATTTTTTTTTTTCAGTTCTTTATATGTTCTAGATTTTAGTCCTTTGAGAAACAATTGAATAAAAATTTTTCCCACTCCGTGGGTTGTTATTTTTACTCTCACAGTGATTTCTTTTACTGTTCAAAATCTTTTTAATGAGTTAAGATCCAGGTTGTTGATTCTTTGTGCTATTTCCTAGGCTATCTGAGTTTTGTTCATGAAATCTGTGCCTACACCTGTGTGTTCAAGACTTCTCCGTATTTTCCCCTTCAGTAATTTAGTGTTTCTGCTTTAATATTTAAATCTTTGATCTATTTTGACTTTTGTTTGGTGCATAGCATGCAGAAAGCCAGTTTTTCCAGCACCACGGATTAAGGAAGCTATCTTTTGTTCCAATGAATGTCTTTGGCTTCTTTGTCAAAGATAAGGTGGCTTAGTGTGTTTAGGGTTGTTTCTGCATCTTCTGATCTGTTCCATTAATCCTCAGATCTGTTTTTTGCCAGTGCCATGCTATTTTTATCATAGTAGCTCTGAAGTACAATTTTAAGTCAGGAATTATACCCCCTGTCTTGCCTTTGTTGTCCAGAATTGTTTTTACTCTTTGAGATCTATTCTGATTCCAAGTAAATTTTAAAAGTAGTTTCTTTAGTTCAGTCATGTATGCTGATGGTGTTTTTATTGGGATTGCATAAAACCTCTGTAACAGTTTTGAGCGGATGGACATTTGCAATATGTTGGTTTTTCCTACCCAAGAGCAAGGTCTGTCTCTGAAATTTCTGATATCCTCTTCAATTTTGTTTTTCCGAGTACTGTAATTTTCTTTTTTTCTTACTGATTTTATTGGTACATTTTATATACATGTTATGATCCCAGTGAAAATTGAGAATTTGTAATAATACATGACATGATATAATTCTCATTTTTTCCATTCCCCTGCCTTCCCTACAACCTCCCACCCCGTCTATACATAAGCTTTGTTTCTTTGTTTTATATAATTTTCAATGTATAGATCTTCTACTTCTTTTGTGAGATTGATTCCTAAGTATTTCATTTTTCAATCTTATTGTGAAAGGAATTGTTTCTCTAGTTTTTCTTTCAGTGAGTTTATTATTTGTGTACAGAAATGCTATTTTTTTTGAGTGTTCACTTTGTATCAGCTATGCTATTGAATTTGTCTATTAAATCTAGAAGTCTTGGTGGAGTTTTTGGGGTCATTCATGTAAAGTATCATGTCATCCACAAATCATGATGATTTACCTTCGTCTTTCTATGTTTATTCCTTTTCTTGCTTTCTCTTGTCTTGTTTCCAGAGCTATCCTGAATAGGAGTGGTGATAGTGGACATCCTTGTCTTGTTCCTGATTTTAAAGCTTTCAGTCTTTGACCATTTAGTGTGATGTTGGCCGTGGGTCTGTCATAGATAGCTTTTATCAGATTGAGATAAACACTATCTACCGTAATTTTCCGTAGAGTTTTTATCTTGAATGGGTGTTGGACTTTGTCAAATGCTTTTTCTTTGCCTATTGAGATGATCATGAGATTTTTATCTGTAGCTCTGTTGATAAGATGTATTACATTTACTGATTTGCATATATTGAGCCATCCCTATATCCCTGGGATAAATCCTACTAGGGCATGGTGAATAATCTTCTTGATGATTTGCTGCATTCTGTTTGCCAGTGTCTTATTTTGTGAGTTCCTTCCCATCTTAGTTTGTTGTTTATTTTTCCCTATAGAGTTGAATTTTAAGAGTGTTTAAAAACCTTTGTCTCTCTAGGTAGTCAACTTCTATATTTGAGCTGAACCATCTTGTATCAGGGTATGATATTTGCATTCCAAATATCCCCCGCCTTTTTCCTCCAAGCTGAGTTTGGGTCAAATAAATTGTTACATTTGTGGAAATTTTTCCATAGGTTGAAACTATTTGGGAAAAAAAGAATGAGTCTTTCCTTTAATAAAACTATGTCCAAAATCCAAGCCAATTTTGAAAGCATCTGTTAGACTATCTAGGATCCTGATTCAACATATGAATGAATTTAGAAAGTTGGAAAATAAAACCAGACACTGAATAACAAAACATTTTCAAGAAACAACTAAGGTCAATGATTTGGGCCACGTTATAGTCGTGAGTATTTATTTGAGGTTATATTGAGGAAACTGGCTATGCATGTTTCACTTGTGGTAGCTGAATTACTAACAGGTCTGTGTCACAATAGGAATAGAAAAAAAAACAACAACAATATATTGTTCTAATCAATAGGAGTTAACTAATAACAGAGAGGCCTAGAAATTGGAAATTACTCAGAACACTGAGGAACAATATTTTCAAGTGAAAGACTAAGACCCTGAGAGCTAGGATCCCTGCCTCTGTGGCCTTGGTTATAATCAGTGCTGGCATCCTTCAGTCATGTGGTAGCTTTGGAAGGCAAGGTTCTATAATAGAGGCTCTCTTCTAAGTATTTTTTCCTTCATTTTCTGTATGCAATTTATCTGCTGAACTTTATAGAATTTCTATTAAAAAGTCTAGATATTTTAGTAATATTTTCCAAAGCTTCTTTCCTACTAATAGATACCTTGGCACTCTGCAAATTAAGTAAGATAACAACTGTAAGATCACCAAGATAATACAAACGTACAAGCACAGTAATCAAATGGACATATATAAAAGCTGAGATGTATAGTGTCACTCTCTCTGTTTTGCCCTTTGGCAATTCTGCTTTGAGTTCCTTGCAGCCTGCAAATGAGGAATTAATTCAGTACTGTCATTCTGATTGTCTTGCTGCTCCAAGAAAGCACAGACATTTATGTTCAGAAAAATACAGTGACGTTTAATAGTGAATAGAAGTGAAGATAAACATACAACTTCCAATAATTTAGTAAATACCACTGCAAGGTTCTTTCTTTTTTTCCTTGTATTAATGAAGCTACTAATCAGATTGCCTTATCTTCTGATTTTATACAGAATGTGGCATATGTGGATGTCATCATTCAGTGACAGTATGCTCAAGGGCAAACTGACCACAATAGAGTGGAGCTGTACTGATTTATCACTCAATCCTGGTTTGTTCCAGTAGTGCAAATCTGGGCTCTTGTGATCTGTATAGACACTGCCTTTTAGACTTTCAATAGCTTTCTGGTTTAGATAATAAATTTTGAGGTAATATAACAACCTAGGGTTGAGAAGTGGTGCTAGCTTCCATCTCATGGTTTCTTTTTTTCTCATCTGACACAAGTTATCACCTTCTTCTTTGCCCCCCATGACCCTAGTTCTTGACTTTCCAGTCTTCTTGACTGGCTCTACTTGTCAATCGACAGTGTCTCCAGGGTCTCTCTTACTCAACCTGTGCTCTTCTCCCAGCCTCCTACACACTCCCTGGTGACCTCACCTCTCCATTATTTTGGACCATAGCCTACATTTTGGAAACAGCCACACATACAACTTCCAACCAAGCTCAACTTGCTTCTTGCCCAAATCATGTTGCCTACAGTAACTGACTAGAGACTTCTTCCTAGTTCTCCTCCAGGAATCTAAACTGCAGGTTGATGCTAACACGAAAGCTGCTCTCGTGAGTAGATTAGAGTCCTTGACATTTTGTGCCTTTAAAAAAATCAACTGGATTATTTTCATAAATTTTAATAATTATGTTTAAGATGTTTGTTTTGTTTTGAAATGACAAGATATGAGAGCTTGCTGTTTGCAAGCACTTATTTGCAAATAACATTCTTGTTTATTCACAGTCACCTCTCCTGGAAAGTGAAAAATTACATTGGGATATTGAACAGATATGGATGTAGTATTTCCCCTTTTCACAGCCTTTCTTAAGGTTTCACCGATATTTTCCTGTGATGTGTAGTAATCTCAATCAGATAAATAAAACTGAAGGAACTTCTGAAAGTAAGTTTGAGGCAAATTTGCAGAACTACTGTCATGGCAGTTTCCTCCTTGATTTAGGATTTGCCGTTGAACTCTTCTAGTCACCAGCAGGTGACCGGTGTGGGTGTAACTTAAACAGTAAGTGACTGAGAATGAATACACATTCAAATTCTGCCTTAAAGCCAACAGGGCAGCATCAGCTGTGAAAATCCCACAGGTGAACACATCCTATATAGCTACTGTTCACACTCCTACAGTGGATCTTAGAGAATCTCCAGGCTTTTATGGTCACCAGAAAGTGTTTAAATACTTGTTTGATTGATTTTATTTACATAAAAATTAAAGCAGTGATCTTGCTGCCTTTGTTGAACTGAATTCCCATAAAGTACTTTAGTAAACCTTAGAGAGACCTGAAAGTTAAAGAATCCATCTGTGGCCTACTGTCCTTCCCTGAGACATTATCACTCCAGTAGTTAAGAGAGGAAAGAAGGAACCTTGGAAATAGAACTAAAGAAAATGAATATTTTGCTTAGCAAAATATTGTAGCAAAATATTACTGTAGCAATCAGACAGAAGCAAAGAGTTATTCCTGTGTTATGAATGCCTTCAGCTGCTTTCTTACATCAGAATCCCCAGCCTGTATGTATTAGACCTTTGCCATATCCAAATTCCTTTCTCCCCCACCTCCTTTACTCTTCTTTTCCATGATTTCCAGCCAGCATCTCCCACCCAGTTTTGATTCCCATTGCACAAAGGTAGATAGAAGTTTGGTTTGGTCACACATGGGAAACCACCCACATCTCAGACCATGTTATCTTCCTCACTGCCCTCCATGACATAGTAACTGTCTTTCCTCATCCTTTCTCTGTCAGAGGTAGGTGCTTACTTTCCATTATCCATTCTACTGATTTGGAAAATGGTTGCCACACATTTTGCTAAGTGTTGGCATTGTGCAGAACAGAACACTCAGAGCCCCTTCTCGTACAGAATGTGTATTGCACAGGAGGATACAGAATGAAGCTATGAATAAACGAGATAGTAAGTAGGTAATGTGAGTGGGAAGTCATAACTTAGCCTGAAGGGCTCATGAAAATAACCAAGCTCCATTTTCCATCTTAATGTCTGTGCTTCCCCATATCTGATGGTGAAAAACCTTCCTCATATCTTCTTGATTGTACCTCTTAAACATCTTTTGGATCCTCCACATTTTCTGTTCCCATTAAAACTACTTCTTCCATCTTGTCCTCATCTGTGTATTCTTTTCTGCTGAGGCTGTTGCAAGAGCCTCCAAGCTGAATCCCTATATGTAAACCATCATTAGAAGCAATTTCTATATCCCTACTAGTTTCCTTCCAGGAATACACTGTATTCTTTGCTTAAATTTCTTTGACATTTCTTATCCCTGTAAGATACTCAAGTCCAAACTCCTAAACACTGTGTGACCTCACAACTCCTACTCTTCAGTCTCTTTTTCCATTTTTCCCCCAGGCTGAGATCTTTCATCCAGAGTACAAAGCTTGCTAGATTCAGCATCTGCTTAGAATAATGGGAGTTTCGGTAGTACTTTCTCAAATTCTTGTTCTTTCTTGACAGCCTAAGGTTTCTGTGAGTACTTTTCCTAGACCAACTGAGTTCTTCTTTCTTTGAAGACCTGGTTATTTGAACATGCTATTAAGTTTAGATCTTATTTACTATAGATATCTGTTATACTAAGGTCTTTTAATAAATTACTAATTCTTAAAACTAAGGCTATACTTCCTATTTGCCTTCCTGATGTCATAGGCTCTCAATATTGGTATATATAGAATATATAGTTTTAAAAAATAATCGTATACCTGAATTCCTAAATGTCCCATACAGGAAATTTAAATTAGCAGTGTAAGTAGAATTAAAACATCTGTCCTATCTATAGCACTAGGGAACAATCTTACCAACAACAAACTGTACTGGAAAGCTGTTTCAGCTCCAGTATTGAACTCTATAGAAGGATTTGACCTGCTTTAGTGTATTTTTTCTGTCTAGGTAAAATCCAGATAATTCTTTGATGGCTCAATATCTTTCAGTGTCCATTTGTGTTACTTGGAAAGACTCTACTGTGCAGTTCAGTAATTAATGATGTATGTGGTAGTTATGCTCAAAGAATATGCATCTTTGGGCTTTTAAAGAAATGTTTGTTTGGGATTCATTTTAAATTCCTGATATTACTCATCTGCTGTCCAGTGTAGTATGCCCGCTTTCTGTCCTTACTTGGGCTTGATCTAAGAAATCCCATCTGATGATGAACTACTGCTGGAATCTTCCAACTCTGTAACTTATTGAACCCAAATGAATTTACGCACAGTGGACAGCTATAGACAGTGGCAGATCTGTCAGTGAGTTCTGTTCCATGGCCACTGTTACCCCACAATCAAGGGATCCATGTCTGATACTGTCAGGTATATTTTTCCAAGACATTTAATTTTGCTGTGGATGCCATGGTCTACATGTTCTATCCTTCTCTTCCCATCACACAGCCCCCAGTATCATCCTGTCTAACAGATCTTAACTCAGACAGGGCCACCAGTACCAACACCTGGGCTACTCCAGACCCTACTCAAACTCACGTTACCCAGGATATAGATTGAAACCCACTCTCAAGCATGGAACATCAGGCCGTATTGCCCACAGAAGTCTGCCAGACTCTGCTGCCTTCTTTGTGATAAGAGATGCAAGACAATGTATTTTGTTTCTTGCTTTTGTGGAATTATCACTGTCGTCCCTATACTCATGGCTGATGTAGCAAGCCCCTGAATCTTTTTAGAGCTCATCTACTTTGTTTGACTACATGTGTTCTACTAAAGCCTCTTGAGTGCTAGCCACTTCTTACCTCTTCCAGTATGCTCTGCATGATGTCACTGATGTTATGGAATAGTGTGATAGTCTGATGATTGTCCATATAGTCCAGTATCTTTGGTCTTTATTATGGCAGAGGTCAAGAAGTTAACTGTACACACTTTAGCTACACTGTAAATTAATGTTGTGTCTCAACCCATACAAAAGCAGAATACTTCCAATTCTCTTTTATAATCAGGGAAGAAAAAAAAAAACCCAGTCATCAGATGACCACATTTCAGGTTCCTGGAGCCATTTGATCTGCGTTAGTAAGGGCCAGAAGAGTAGCTATTATTGGGGCCACCACCTGGTTAAGGATAGTCATTCTCTATCATCAGTCTGGGTCCCACAGGGCCAAGATGGTGAATAAAATGGTCACCTGAGACTGGCTGTCTGTCTGCTGCATCCTTTAATCCTTCAATAATGCACTGGCCTCTGCTTATTGTTCAGCTGCAAAGTAGGTAGGAGGTTTCTGGAGCCTCTTCTATTATAATAGTTTTTACTCCACAGGTCACATACTCAATTCAGGGTCAACTCAAGGTGATGCAGTTTGTCAACTTTTGACACTAGTGAAGTGAGCCCTGAATAATT
Source organism: Petromus typicus (assembly GCA_004026965.1). Classification (NCBI taxonomy): domain Eukaryota; kingdom Metazoa; phylum Chordata; class Mammalia; order Rodentia; family Petromuridae; genus Petromus; species Petromus typicus. The sequence continues at coordinate 11,821 of PVIR01005919.1, forward strand.
CTTCTATGAGTCAGACACTGGGTAGGATGCCACCTAAGATCCAACCCATGTGGAAGCCATACTGGTACTTCAGGTCTCCGAGTATCAAATCAGTAGAGATCCTGTGTGAAATACTCCTGCAGATCTCTGGGCAGGGCCTTTCCTCATGTCCAGTCTCTAGAGAAAATGGTCTTAGATCCTTCTGAGTAGAGTGCAAAAATAGCACATCCCAGCCAAGATGTTGTAGAGACCAGCTCCCTGGATCCACTCACTGGCCTGATCAGAATTAAACAAAGGTCAGTGAATTTTGTGGGAGAAACCTCCCTAAGCCTCAGACTCCTTTCTTGCCTTTTTTTTTTTTTTAAGTGTTAGTCCATTTGGGCTGTTATGACAAAAACACCATAAGCTAGATGGCTTATGACCTATAGACATTTATTCTTCACTTTCACAAATACAAATCCAAGATCAAGATGCCAGTGGATTTGATATCTGATTAGGGACCACCCCCTGACTCACAGATCTTCCTATGAACCTATAGAAGGTGTAAAGGGTCCTCTCGTGGGCCTCTTCTTATTTTAAAGACACTGATCATATTCAAGGGCTTCAGCCTCTTGTCCTAATTACCTCCCAAAGGCTCCACATCCTAATACCATCCCTGGGGCTTAAGATCTCAGCATTTGAAAGGAGAGGTTGGGAGAAGTGGGTGGCTATGGGTATTAGGTAGCAATCTGGTTAGCTGCCGTTCTATTCATCCCTGGGGTGTTATGCTCCACAGTCTCCACACATCTCTGCAGACCAGACCCTGTCCACTGCTCTTAGGGATCATTAAGGCAATTGTGGTCTCCTGGCTTGAGTGGTTAAGCATCTCTGCCTAGATTCTGTGCCTCAGGGCCTCATCATCCCCATGGACATCAGCGAGCCGTCTCTCCTCCCACAGCCCTTGGCCTTCAGCAGAGGCCAACTCAATTGTCAGCCCAGTACCCTCCTGATGGCCTCTTTGAATGCTGTGTCTTCTGGGTCTCCTCATGGTACATAGTTATCTAGTTTTCTTCTGTGACCTCCCAAAATACATCCATCCCAGCCTTTCATTCCCTTCTACCTTGATACTCTTTGTCTCCTGTCTCCAGGATACCTCAGGCATCCTTCTCTCCAAGCATCTAGAAGCATCTCTAGGAGAGTTTATTGCATCTTCTAAATCCTTGCCCAGGGTGTCAAGTCATGTGTCCCAACAAAGTGCAGTGAATTCTTGTTCCTCTATTCAAACATCTGGGCCCTTGATCAAACAACTTTGCAATCCCATCTCAGGAGTTCTCCCCTGGCTCATTACAGTACATGCCAGCTGATTACAGCTCCTACAGTGTTGTCACATGCATCCTCAGCTGATTTGTCTGGGCTTTCATCCTAGTTATCTTGGCTAAGGTTAGCCAAGAGAGAAGGTGGGGCATCTCCCGAGGGAGGCACGGGGTAAGTGAGAGGATGGCCCCTGGCATAGCAACACTAAGGAGCTTCTGTAGGTTTGGGATTAAGAGGGTCTAAGAACCCAGTCCTCAGACCTCTGTAGTCTGGCTTTCTTGTTTTCCCAAGCTGCCATCCAAAAGTCCCAGTAGCTCTGACATCAATCACAGCAGTAGGCTGCTGTTCCCAGAGTGGAGATGAGGGCCCCTCGAAGCCACAGAGGGATCTGCTGGATCTCCCCCTTCATCTTTGGGTGCCCATTATGACCTCCAGTCTCTTACTATCTCCCGCATGGTGATGACTTCCCGTTGGTGTCTCCAGTTACTTCCTCTCTCTTAGCTAACATAATTGCATCAGATCTCTCAAGGGCCTGGACTGTGACACTAACACAACTTTCCCCTCCATTGAAACTTATTCAGACAGCAACTTGGCCATCACCTCATGCCCAGGACCATGTGCCACCTCCCACTCAGTAGGTGCCTCCTCACTTATACGGTAAGCAGTCACAGAACACTTTCAGTGCCATGCAGCTGATATCCTCCAGGAGGTAGAGGCTAAGGAGAGAGACAGCCTCTCCCTGAGCAGGTCTGCCCTGGGAGAGAGAGGGAAGGGTTGAGCAGCCTGCAGTGGCATAGCAGGGAAGTTCCCTGGTCGGCAGAAATGGCCTGGTTATAGTCGGCCTTGCCTGGGAAGGCAGTGTGACTGTGTTTGCTCTTGTGGGACACAAGAGTAGTGCCTTCTCCAGCCACCTTACAGCCCTTCTAAATAACTTCCAACTACAGCCAGTGGTATTCGCTTTGGGTTTTGCTCACCAAGGTCTCACTGTCAGAAAGCATGTTATATAATAACCCAGAAGAAGTAGTGAGCAGGGTGCTCCAGTCAAGGCCCTGCACAGAGTCAGATGTCTGAGACTGTGCAGAAAGTTCACATTTGGTTTGTTTCTAAGGGAAGTATGCATCACCGAAGAACTGTGAGGCGGTTTCTAGAACCTGAAGCTGACATGCAGCAAGGATGAACCTCCCGATGGCAAGCATCCCAGCTTCTTGTTCCAACGTCTTTCCAGAACTGTGTCAGTCCTCAGGTTATCTGTCTTCTGAGGCTTCTGGAGAATCCATGCCTCAGTGGATCTGTAAATGGAACCCACTGTTCACAGGACCCTCCAGTCCCCTGATTTGAGTCTTCTCAAAAACGTGGGCATCCAGTCTTTTCTAATAGGAGACTCAGCTTCTGGGCGCAGTGCTTCATTTTCTCAGCCAGTGTGATGGAAGCAATTTGCTTCTCTGTAACTTCCCTCTGCTGGTCCCCATTTTGCCTCTAGAGCAGTGTACAGTTAATCTATTCTTCTACTCCTTTAACCATTTAAAGCTGGACGCCATCCTTTATTCAGGTCCAAATTAGTTTTCCTTTCTCTGTATTCTTGCCTATTTGTTCTCTCAGAATGTGGAGCTAAAAACTCTCCATAGCACCTAAGTCCAGCCCACCAGTATGTCGTCACACGGTCCTGTCCTTGTACTGGTACAGCCATGCTGCCATGTTGACCCTCCAAGCCTCTATGACTTTGAAGTCTTCTTCTTGTCCTCTACTTTGAGCCATAGTTCTACACTCCCAATCGAAGGACTTTACATTTATTATACATGTAATATGTTCTATAACCCAAACATGTTGTATTATGAACCACTTTCACATGACATGCACCAGTCTATAAGGCACTCTACTTAAAGTATAAAGATGAACATTTAAATTTACACAGCCCTTATTGTGTGTCTGGCACACTGCTAAGTATTTATGTGGTCTCTACCATTTGCTCTCTAGGACAATAAGTATAACTGCTTGTAGTTACAGATAAAGATAGCAAAATTTAAGGAGTTCAGGCAACTGTCTGGTACTACAAAACTTCTAAGTTTTTGCCAGTGTTCAAACTAACAAACTCCCCTGCCACAGTTTATGGGTGCTGACAGGAGGCATGTGACTCCTAGGTCAGGGGCAAAGGACTGTGTTACTTGCAGTCACAGCAGTGGGCAGAGGGGCAGCATATGCCTGAGTTCCCCAAGTCCCAGCTCAGCCAGGCTGATGTGTAGATGCAGTAACACCTGTGCACACAATGGGGTGTGGTATAGAAGAAATGGAGCTCAGACAGCCTGCATCTTTCAACATGAAGAGCAAGCCTGTCTCCCTTTGCATGACATGGGTACATCTTTTTTTATAATGGTCAATAAATAAATGTGTCCTTTCCTCTGGAAGAAGACACTGTGTCTTCTGCAGCTGTTCAGTTAGAAGCTATGAAGCCATGGAATCATACTGTAAATAAAAGCAGTCAGAGCCTTGCCTCAGCTCGTAAGACGCACATAAACGAGAGGGTTCCATGGAGACCAGTCTCTGACAGCGCCTTGTTGCAGTTGTGGTGAGAAATGGCTGTGAGCACTCTGACATCAGTGTTCATATTTTTACTTTGCTTTGCTGCAAGGTATTTTAAATATGATTTAGTCCTTTCCATTGTGTGCTCCTCTTGTCTTGATTGCAGTACCCACTCACTAAGGTCTGTGGCTTACCAGGTGTGGGAGCTGCCATGGTAGGTACCACAGCCCGCACTCCATGACCTCCGATGATAGCCGAAAAGGTGAGCACATATGTGAACACAAAAGCTTCCCTGTGATGAGTCAGAGGTGAGCAGAATGGGCTATATGAGTATCTATGTAATTTCTCTAAAACCTAAAACAACTCTCAAGTTAAGGAAATGCATAGTTGGAGAACATGTAAATATTTTCTAATGGCAAATTTTAATTCTTTAGCCTTACAACCCAGATCTTTCCATTGTGATGATAAAGGTGTCAAATCACAAGTGTCATGCACATTCTTCCACACTTATTTGAGAAATCTAGAAGTTCTAGTAGTAAGTGTGCTGTTGGTTTTCTGTGTGAGCATTTGCCTTTTCAGTGTCATTGCCTTTTTCTGCCATCCTCTGACTTCCCTTAAGTTCTCCAGATGGCAGTGGAGTGATCTCATTTCCCACTGCTGTGGCCCAGTGAGGCCGAGTGATCGCACTGGGCCACGTGAGTGATGGAGGAGGCTGTCTTCAGGGCTCTGAGGGAACGGAACTGATGCTGAGTAGAAGTGCTGAACCACAGAGGTTTTCACACTGCTGCAACTCTTCAGATGTCCTGCCTCCTCCCTCAACAAAACCTTTACAGTTCTTGAAGAAACAAGACCTGTTGCTCAAGCATTTAGAGTTAAGACATTCACAGGAGCCTACTACTGGAGGTACTCAAAGAAGAGCTCCTGCTCCCATAGCTGCTGTCTGCATTCGACCTGGCCTGTCACAGATTTGCACCTACAGTAGGGTTGTGAAAGACCTATTGATGAGGATAGAAAGAAACATTAGACTAGCTAGAACACTGGGTGTAGCTGCACTGTGTGTAAGCTCTTGAGGGTGTATGCGTCTTCATAAATGTATATAAGTATATGTATGTGTATAAATGTGTATTACATATGTATTATGTATATATATAATATATATAAATATGATCTCAAGAAACATGAAGATTTCACATTGGATTAAATTTTGAAGATCATTGAATTTTAAAAAGTAGCAATTTCCCATTCGGTGCCATTGTGTAATGAAATTAGCAGGTGATGTCACATGCTGCAAGGGTGGTGTACATACCCTCGATACGCCTTGCCTCTTTACAGTATTGGCCTGAAGCATTTGTTGGCCCACACACAGGATGTGAAGAATAGCAAGGTAAACCCCACTTTCTATGTAAGGGCTTGACACCCTGTTTTATACTCCTGTATCCCTGAAGCTCCCTACTGCATCAGGCCTGGGGATTCTAGCAGAAGTGATCTGTGTAAAGTATACTCAGATCTTCTTTTCCAAACTCTGTTGAAGATTATTTCCATGGGCAACTGACTGTGCATTTGGACCCCGGTCGTTGCTTGTTCAGCATAACTGTGTTTCTTATGAGGGTTCCTAACTTGTCATCACAAGAGATGTATAAATTGCCGAGTCTCAGTCACCATTCCCCATACAGAATATCTTCGGGTTGGGGGAGGGGCATCTCCTGTGTGGTGCTTGCTTCTTGACACCGTGTGCACAGCTTTGTTCTCATGCTCTTATGTGTACATCATGGTGGGATGAAATACACATGCAGATAGAAATGATTACTATCCACAGTTGATATCACATGCTAGTGCCAGTCTGAGAGCACCACCCTTGTAAATGGTTTTTTAATGAAAAGGCAAAGTAGTATTGCCTGTTTTATAAAGCCTTTGAACTCTGTAAGGAACTAATTATAATTTTAAGAAGTCAATTCTAAGTTTATATCCTCCTACAGCACAGTGGAGTCATAATGTATGGCCCTGTACATACCCTAGCTACTTTGTGACTCATGACTGCACCATTTGGACTTTCTACCCTACTTCAAATATATACATACTGTGAAAACTTTCTGGAGGGATTCTAAGTATGGTATGCATAGTTGCTGAGATAAAGTAGTGCAAAACTTTTACCTTCTGACATTTTACATGTTCTTAAGGTCAAGCATACCCTCTATGTGTCCGGTGCAGTTTTAGACATGTGCACAAGTGCCGGATGGAATAGATCCTCTGGCCTGCAATTGGTATTCATTCAGGTTTCTATTTTATTTTTTAAGGATTTCCTTTTCGCTCTCACTCCTCAAAAGGTAGGCAATATGGCTTAGTGTGAAGACCCTGTTTTCAGTCCCCAGCATGAGAGTGGAGGGTGAGGTGTGGAGGGAAAACTGCTGATACTCATTTGCTATGTTGCCTAAGCATAAACCTCAGGCTCCAAGTGCTGGCATTTACTCAGCATTTGATTTTCTAAGTTAGTTTTTATTCATTCCTTTCATTTCAAAACAAGGGTTCAAGCCTCATAATTTGTCTTTCATTTGACTACTTAATGTCAATCTAAACTTTATTATCCCAGGCATATACTTTTTCTGTGGACTAAGCCACAGATATTTGACAGTTTTAAATAGGAGTTCAGTGTAAATGTTTAGGGGAATGTTCAAAGTAAAGATTGCAACATCCACCAGTTAAAGGAAAATGTTAGGTGTTCCACCTTGACCATGCCAGCATCCACCCTGTGTTGGTCCTGCCCCTGTGACCATGTGTGGCATAAGCAGAAGGCCCAGCATAGGCCCCACCCAAGACCAAGCACAGCACCAAGCTGCTCTCTGTGTGTCCTAGGTAGCCCTCAGGAGGGACCCCGGCTTACTGTTTGCTTACACTCACTTTGCACCATGGTTCCCTGCCCAGAAAATCACTAGAGGGTACAATGACCCGTATCCCCTCCCCATGCCAGCACTCTGACCACATTGCTGGCTATGTTGGGGCCAGTACTGTCCTCTGGCACCATCTTTAATGTCTTCACTGACTCAAGAATTTTGGCCAGTGAAGAGGTCAGCCTGGCTAGACTGTCAACCACAAGACATGTAGGGTCCCTCACACAACCAGTTCAGGAGGAAATAGCAGCCATGTGTCCAGAACATATGATTCATTTTAAGTTGTAGAGAACAAATCCACATTGCTTTAAGTGTACACACGCAGCTGCTGTCATTTGGCTACGAGCAGATGTTAAACCTCCGAAAGCTTTGCAGATAATTAAAATACTAACAGTTAGTGTTTTACCCCAGCTGTAGGTTCTGTTTACTGTAAATTTGATTTTAATGGTGCCTGTGTGCTGTTATTGAGAAGCAGTTTGCTTTTTACCTTCATACAAAAGTGTCTGCAATGAAGACAAATGTCTGTTTGCTCTCATTTCCTAGGGAAAGAGGAAGATGCTATAATATAAAGGAAATATGAACATGACTACAAAAGTGAATGTGATCTTTTCATAGGGTTTGCCAGGAAAACAAAAAGCAAACAAGCTGAATCTGCCTCGTTAGGCCTTTGAAGTTTGCCTTGTCAGAGGTGTACCCTCCAATGACATTGGCTGGGTTTCTTATTTGCATAATTTTAAGGTGTGTATAATGTGTACCCTTTTTGAAAAATAGGCCTTGTCTCCCAGTATTGTGTTATCTATAGTGGGTGTTTTAAGACTGTCAGAGGACATTTAAGAAAAGGTCGTTGGGCTTTTTAATTTCCTGATTCCATAATGTAGAAAAGAATGTCTGTACTAGTTTGTTAAGTTTTTAAGTCAAACAATGGCAGCCTTACAGTCAGCAGATGGATACAGTTTAGCTAGTAATTGGTAGGTCTTCAGGAAGATACTGTCCCTTGCCTGACATTCCACAGCTTATTTCCAAGACTCTAGGGTACCCTGAGGAAAGGCAGGAAGAGTGCTCCTGTTGTCACTTTTGTCAGGCTGTTGTCACTAGCACTGCTATGATAAGGTGCATGGGAGCATGGGAGCCTTGGGTCCTGAGAACATACACTCCCGGAGAGGCTGTATTGGAAGGAGAAGCAGCACCATCCAAGAGAGCCCCAACTTCCAGTAGTCAGGGTTGACCCGGCACTAAAACGTGTGCAGAATGGACAGCACACCGTGCCGGTGCCTGCATGGCCCCACCTTCTGTTACTCCTGCCTTGGTTTGTGCCAAACACCTAGGACTTCAGACCTGTGAGGACTCTGTTTGCAAGTTAACTGATTGTTTTTAAAAAGTACTCTGCATGGGTAAATCTCAAGCTCAGAGCACTTTATAGTCTAACTTGAAAGCCCCATTTCATCACCTCTTTGAAATTTGATGGCTCCATCTCTGCATCATGAACCAGATGTCCACAGTTATCTGGGTGCATAATGACTTAGTGATACAGCTTTCTAGCTTCTGCATGGTAGAGAAACAGTTAACCACTGCCCTCCTCTCGGCCCCCAAAGCCTGTCAAGATAACCTTAAAGGACACTCCTTACCTCACTGAGTGAGATTTGTGTGCAGAACTCCCATTACTGTTAGATCTTCATGCATGAAAATGATAATATATACCTAAGGGTCTGATATAATACAAAATTTCTTAGGGTTTGTGACTTTAAAGGTAAAATATTGTCTTTTATTCTTTGTCACTCTTCAGTGCTCAGGGAAGTACCTGAGCCCATGGAGACTATTCTTGGTAAAGTTGGAAACCTGAATGATTATATTTCTCCAACTTGATATAAAACTTATTCCTTTTTTTTTCTTGATATCTTCTATTTCTTTTCAGAGAACTTACAGATTATTTTCTTTTGTTGCCACGATAAGGGCAGTGGTAGGGTCCTGGTAACCACCAGGCTCCCAAAAAAGGAATACATTTTATATCTTACTTGGAAACTGGATATGGTGATTCACACTTGTAATCCCAGCTCGCTGGGAGACCAAGGCAGTGAGACCACAAGTTTGAGCCAAACATAGGCAACTTAGCAACTCAGTGAGATCCGGTCTCAAAATTAGAAAGGGCTTGGAAATAGCTCATTTTAAAGGCCATGGGTACAATCCCAAGCCACATATACACACACAGAGAAATTATATTTGAATTTACCTAAAAGTTTCTCAGAAATGGTGTGGACTCAAATTCATTTTTCACAGAATAGTATTTTTCTCATCTCCTCATGTGATGAGTAAATTTCACTGAAATGTTTTAACTTACAGCTCTGTATTTGCATATGTGGTTTAAAGCAGATATTTACCAAAATGCCATTTAAGTATCATTATGATGTATTTAACACATGCTTAGGGCAGCCCAGGCTAGTTTAGGTTTACCTTAGATTTAAAATGTCCAAGACTGTGCTTAGAAATAAAGCTCACTGCTGTTTAACGAGCATATCAGAGGCTAAAAATAAGTCTTAATTTTGCATCTCAAATAACCCACTTACTTCCATGTAAATTGTAGGCACACTGTCCAGAGCGAGTACTAGAGAGGCAGGAAGTGTGGATCAACCAGTGTTCTCAGAGGAGAAGTTGTCATTTAGTTCTCAGGATGGAAAGACAAGAGGTCACTCTGACCCCGCTACAATTATTACACCAGATTTATTCTGTTTCTTTGGTCCAGACAAGTTGCTAGATGACTTGGCTGGAATTTTTTCTCCAGGAATGTAGGACATTTGCCCTGGGTGGCTTGGACTATTTCCTCAAAGCAGGAAAGGCCCCATGATGCGGGTTGGAATCAGCTCAGGAAGCACATGCTGCTTCTGAGCCAGGTGGGATGGGGCATCCTGATGTCAGGGGTTGTTACTGTCTAGAAAATGAATAAATTACACAGCAATTATCAGCATTGATTTGACTGGCTAAACTATTGGTGACTGCTATTGTAAGAATAATGTATTGTCTGCTTTGAAATTTCTAAAAGGTTATATTTCATTGAATTTTAATTTGTCATTTTTCCTGCTTTCACTTGAGAAACTTAGAAGCTTTTGTGACATTAAAGTATGGCTTCAATTTATTAGCATAATCTGTTAATATTGTTTCATTTTAAGAGATATTAAGTATGATTTTTTAACATTCTTGTTAAAATTACATCTTAAAACTGAAGTCTAGAAAAATTATATGTGGCTTAAGAATCATAATGTCATGTATGTCCCAAGTTTTTATATGAAAAGCATTATTTTGGGGGTTGCCATGTATTCGAGGTGCATTAATTAGGGCAGTGAACCAAGCTTAGTGGCCCTACCGAAATAGCAAATGTGTACCATACAGAGCTTCTCAGATCTGACCTAGCAATGTATAAACATTTAGTACCGGCTCATGAGAGGCTTAGAAACATAAAATAAATGCTGGCTCATAGCAACAAAGCGGTTTACATAGGATATTAGCACAGGCTCTAGCAGGCATCGAGCGTCTCACCCCACGACATATCTTTTTAATGCCATCTTTATCTGCTAGGCGATGCATGAAATCTACTTTCGGCTTTAGAACTGCCGACAACCTTTGACCCCTTTAGTGCAGACACAATGTGACCTTTCTATTGTCATCAGCTTTCATTCTCCCGAAAATTCTATGAATTTTTATTACAAGTGTTTTTTAAAACCAAGCTGAGTCTTCCACAAATTACTTGCCACAGATGAGATGAAGTTGTTGAAGTGGTGTTAGATAAGTTTTACAGCCGGCATGTGTGCTGCCAAGGAGCCCAAGCTTGTGTCCTACAATGTCATACACCAGTAACTGCTGAGCCTACTATTGGATAAATACATCATTTTATGGAACATTGATTGTTCTATAAACCCAATGGAGTATTATGCTCTATGATCAAACCATTTAGATTGTGTGTAGAGCACAGAAAATGCCATATTCAGGATGGTACTAAAAGTGCCATTTGTGTATTTTATGGATGTCATTACAGGGGAAACTTCTCTCTGTAGGCCCTGTTTACTGCAAAATTTTTTAGTCTGTAATGACATTTTTCATTCACAACGTATGCCTTCAAGAGAGGGGGCCCTTGTTTTATTTGTTTCATTCGAGTTTACTGCACAAATTCTGTACATTTTAATTAAATGTAAGCTTAACAAAAGCATAAGGTATTTATTCTGTGGGAAAAAATGATGACAGAATAGCGAACCACAAAAGGAGGGAGTCAGGTGCTCGGCCCTCTCAGCTTCCCAGAAGCACAGCAGGGTGGAGCAGAGCATAGCAGTTTTGGGGCCCCCAGCCCCCACACCTTGCCCACCTCCTGCTGGGTGGAGTTGTGTTTTCCAGCTTTTGGGCTGTTCACTGGCAGAAGAGGCCACAGCTTCATCGTGGCGTTCTGGAAAAGCAAATGAATTCTAAATCACTTCCTTGAAAATAGATCCTCAAACACCTCAACAAACCTTTTTATTTCAACAGAGTTGTAAACCTTTAGTGCATTCAGCAATTAGAAGGGAGTGGGATATCTTTATATTGAGGAAGCAAATGAGCAATAAGCCAGGATTTCATAAACAGGCACGGAGCTACATTTAACTTCATTTGCACCTTCTGTACAAGATAACACATTGCTCCATTAGAAGCAGATCCAAAAAGGACTGAATGCAGGCATACTATTGGATTAGCTGCTGTTATCATATTGAAATCTGACAATGTCTTTTAAAAATGTGAAATACAGCACAAATATTATGTTGGGCATGCATGGTCTGTTAGAGACTTGTGCACGTGAGGGGCTCTAACTGTGACTAAACCACGAAGGATGAAATCTGTACAGTAGTTCTGTTTTCCACACACTGCATCTGTGTCACCATTTGCATTGGTGAACTTTACAGTTCCTGTTTACCGGAAAGAACCCAAACACCGAAGTTGATGTGCCCAGTAAATTCTTGGTCATGGCTCAGTTGGAATTTAAAGTTACAGTGGAGATTCACATTCGTTTAAATGACACTTGAACTTCTACGTAGCTCCACATTAATTCATTATGTTTGAAATGGAAGAATCTTCAGTGGATGAATCTTTTTCAATCTGATTGAGGCTGTTACATTTTATAGGTGCTATTTTTCAAAGCAGTACTGACAGCACTCGAAGTTATTAAACTGCTGAATCAAAAGATGGACCTGCACTCACGTTTATGAACTGATGGACTAGCTGGGCCTGAGCGGCCGGAGGTTAAGACATTGGTGTTGTTAAGCTTCATCACAGCCCCTCCTGACAGCAGTATTTACCCATGTAGTTTACTTTAATGGTCTGGAAGTAGCTTAACCCACCTCTGGATTCAAATAAATTCAATAAGTAGCTCAGAAGAGCATAATTATCAGTGCTGTAAGAGATTCAGAGGATCATTCCGCACACAAGAGATTTTCCATCCAGTTGCCAAACGAAGCACACAGTTGCTTAGACTTCAGCATGTAATTTCTTTAGGAGATGGCCTAAGTATTAGGATCTTTGCTCTTTTTTTTTTTTTTTTCTCCAATTGTGTCATTTCTCCTGATTTTTAATGTAATCACAGTGTCCTTTTCTGGGATTAATGATTTGAAGACTACCTTCTTTTTGTATCCTTATGTCCTCCCCCCTTCCTGCCCACTTTCTGAATTAAAGTAATAATGACCTGAAATTAGAGACTGGACAGAAATAAATCACACTCAGAGTTTAAGGAAAGCAACGGGACTGTTGCATTCTAGGGGAAAAAAAGTAAGAGCCAGGGGTTGCACACATATCAGAGCAAGAATTCATCAAGCAAGTACACGAGGAGCTACAGAGTCTAGTAGGTGGCAGATTGACTACCCCAGTCCTCTCCCAAACTTGGGAATAGACGGGAGTGTAGCAGCTCTGTGGAATTTCACTACTGTTGGGCCTTCTCTTTGCTTATAGACTGACCTCTGTTCTGACATTCTGGGGAAGAGAAAATGTAGCAATGATTAAGTTTAACGGATAATATAAAATTAGGGAAGATTGTAAAGGTGAGGATTCAAGCCTTTCTTTCTAATATCAAATGGTTTAATGTCATACATAGTTTTCAAACTCAGGGGCCAGACTCAGGTCCAGGAAAGGTCAAAGAAGGGCTGTTTCTCCTTTGTAAAGCGGGAAGACAGGGAGATGAGCAAGGAAGGAGCTCTGATCTTCTGGCAGGTTCCCAAGCAAAGCCATTTGAAGGCTCACTCTCAGGGAGGCCTTCCAAACTCTTCACCAAGACCAACGACATGAACATGACAGTCTGGCCCCCGGTCCCTGCTGCCCCATACCTCCCACAGGCATTTGCTGTATGTCATCATGTCCTGCTGGGAGGCTGACTGAGTGGTACCCAGAGAATCTCCATCATTGCCAGGGGCATACCTAAGAAAAAATACGGCACACTTTCGCTAGGCATTCCTTTAACTGACTCATGGGCATCTGGGCCCTTCTTCAGAAGGTTAGTTGATAGGCTTGCCTCCACTGCCAGGCAGACACCTGCTCCTCGTGGCATTTACATTTGCTGAAGAAGCATGTAAGGAAGGGGACCTAGGGAATGGATCTGGTCTAGACGACCCCTCACTCTTTTCTTGACTTATTCTTCCATGATTCTCTAGCCTTTCTATTATGCATACTGTGGAGAATTCGCCAAGAAAAAAAAGGTATTACTACATAACAGTTTATTAGTACCTTTGAATCCAGAACCAGTGTCCTGCAGTTTGGGCAAGAGCCTGGGTGTGTCCTCTTGGTCACTGCGATTAGTAGCTTCTGACATCTCAGCTGAGACATTGTACCTGCTAAAAGACAGGCCTTGCTGGCTAGGGGAAGAAATGTTTTCTTGTAAAATACCACCGCTGTGGTAAGCACAATTGTTGTTTCTAAGGGATGCCAATAGTACAAAATCCTTAACCATTCTTAATTTTTTTCTTTCTTTGCTAGTGCTAAAAATGCACTGTTAAAAAATCCAATACATATTAAAGAGAATAAGTTGGAAATCCCAAAAATTCATTTTCAATTGCTTTTAAGTACAGACTGTTTACAGATCATTTTTATTTGGGAGGGAAAGGAATGATTAAAAGAAAGCTGATAAAAAAGATAGGATTAAAAGAAAAAAACAGGCGCTCTGATTTAATACTCACTTGCTTTTTTATGAAAAAGTAATCTCACGATTCCCAGTCATATCTTACCCTGTGAGTTAAGAGCAGCTCAGACAAGGTTGGGAGGCATGCAAGTGAGCCCCACTTCCGGCTCCCGGCCTGCACACCTCCCTGGCCTCCCTCTGCTGTGGCACTGCCAGGTTTTCTTCCCCTGCTGTACATGGCAGCTCAAGTCCTGGCCCAAAACTACACAGAAGTCTTGGAGCTTCCCCTCCTGTGGTAGCCTAGCCTTTTGGGGACCCCTTCCTGCAACTCCCCCCAACTTCTGGTGTCCAACTTATGAGCCATAAACCGGAAGGACATGGGACTGGTAGTCAGCCAAGTGGGGGCCTATACAGCTCTCCCTTCCTTGCTGGCCCCAGGCCATGGCGTCCCCCTGCTTCTCTCCTCCCTTCTAACCCTGCACCTCTTCCCCTTCCTTGATCACAGAGCAGCTTAGCCGTCTCCCTCAATTCCTTCTGCCCATGTCCCAAGGGTTTTATTGTGACATTTTCTAGAGTCATGGAGTTTTCACTAAAGAGTATCTGGGGCTGACACAGAACATCATAAATTTTGCACCTTTCCTCTGTTACACTTGCACAGTTTTTAATGCTTAGAAACATTCCACAGGTTTCTTTTCTCCACAGTGCATAGGCAGATACCTTAGTACAGAGTGAGTGAACCTTGAGCAGCCTGGCCTGAGGTAATTATCTAATCTCCTCACAGCCTCAACTTCCAGGTGGTCAGTGGTCACAGCAGAGGACACCCAAGAGCACAGCCCCTTCGCCACTACCCTCTCTGGTGTGTGGAGGCTTGCTCTTCCCAGCCCTCTGGGTGTGACTCACACCATTCAGGACTGAATGTTCTCGTTTTGCTCTTGCACTGAGTACACTGGTCCACAGCATGCATGCGTGACCTCACTGATTACCCTTTCACCTCCCCAGGACCCTAACCCTAGTGACATGACCTTGCTGAGCATGTGCTCCACCCCAGGTGCCCAGCTATACTGAGCATTGTCAGTGACAAACTGGGGCCAGGCTCCCAGAGCTCACCACTCAGGCTTGTGCCAGCAGAGCCCCTCCGTGTCCCTCAGTGCCAGGCCCTGCCACTGGGTATATCTGTGTGTGCCCAGCCCACAGAAACTCACCGCACTCACACTCAGCTTGTCTTTTCACATAGATTCACTGTCTGACGCATAGTAGACACTGAATAAATATTTTCGACTTTAAACTTTTATAACTATGTTTATTGACAGTTGGTTTTTAAAATTCAACCTGCGAAGCTTTTATCCTTTTTTGTTAACCAAACAGATATACCAATGTAGTATTCAGACCTTAAGGGAAGATTTTCCTTTGAGTTTGAGAATCTTGCTGCTGTCTGTTTGCTGGGCTGCAGGCAGTGGGGGAGAGACGATGACACTAAGGGAGCCACCTACCTCCTCCCCCAGGAACCAGTATGGCAGATAGTCTTGTGAAGAGTTCTGTTGGGACAGTTTACCCAGGAGTCTGGAAAAGTGCATCTCCAACATGCAACTATTTGTACTGTGAGACGTGTAACACACCTGTACATGCCCCCATGGTGCCTCCAGGCTACAGAACTCACCATGCTTTTGTGTAGTGAGTCACAGTGTCTCTAGTAAGATATCTGCAGAATTGCCTCACTTTTAGGCCTACAAGTCCTTTTCTAGACTCTTAACTGTCACTGTTCCCCACAGGCATTGTGTCCAAATCCTACGAGTGCCGTCTGAAGGGACAAGGTGCCACCTTCGTGGAAACAGACAGCCCGTTCACTGCAGCCGCCCTGGCAGAAGAGTCTCCAGTCAGAGAGAAATCCCTTAGGAACAGCAAGAGGCAGGCCGAGCTTCCCGAGCAGGTCCAGCAGGTCATCATCATCCAGGGCTACGACGGGGAGTTTGCCCTTGATGGCTCTGTAGAGGAGACAGCCGCAGCCACGCTACAGACGCTGGCGATGGCAGGCCAGGTGGCCAGGGTAGTGCACATCACAGAAGATGGGCAGGTCATCACCACGAGTCAGAATGGGGCACACGTGGGCAGTGTTGTGCCCGGACCCATCCTCCCTGAGCAGCTGGCAGAGGGAGCCACCCAGGTTGTTGTCGTTGGGGGCTCCATGGAAGGTCATGGTATGGATGAGTCCCTTGATCCGGGTGGCTCTGTGATACAGCAGGTGACCAAACAGGAGGTTTTAAGTCTCGCTGAGGGTGGAGTTCCTCCACCAGATGCCTCTTCGGCCTTAGATGCACTGCTGTGCGCTGTCACTGAGTTAGGGGAGGCGGAAGGCAGGGCTGAGCATGAGGAGAAGGGCCAGCCTGAGCACAAGGACGTGCTGATCCAGCTGCCCAGTCAGGACACAGCTCCTGACCCCGAAGCCTCAGAGATCCAGATGTTCCAGGACGCTCAGGAGAGTCCAGCAGCTGTGGAGGTGCTGACCCAGGTTGTCCGGCCCTCAGCCATCATCGCCTCTCAGGAGCGGGCTCAGGTGGCCTTCAAGAAGATGGTCCAAGGAGTCCTCCAGTTCGCTGTGTGTGACACTGCCACAACTGGCCAGCTCATCAAGGATGGTGTCACCCAAGTCATCTTGAACGAGGAGGGCACTGTCCACATGGTGGCAGGGGAGGCCTCGCAATTCATCATGCAGGAAGCGGAGGCCCACAGCCTGCGGGTGCCCACAGAGCATATGGACCTGGTAGAATCCGAGGGGGAGATCTCGCAGATCATTGTGACGGAGGAGCTGGTCCAAGCTATGGTCCGGGAGTCCAGCAGCAACTTCTCGGAGGGTGCGACTCATTACATCGTGACGGAACTGCCTCCAGGGGTGCAGGACGAGGCGGGCGTGTACTCGCACACTGTGATAGAGACCACCGACTCTCAGGAGATCCTGCAGGCTGGGGCTGCTCTCAGCTCCGAGGCGATGGTCCCAAATGGCACAGAACAGATGACGAGCATGGTCATTTACACCCAGGATGGCACCCCAGCAGCAACAGTGATTCAGAGCCAAAGAGAAAGCGGTGAGCTCCTGGAAGCATGAGGCACAGTGGCGTCACTGGGCAAAAGGCAGGAATACGAAGATCCTTCTCATCTGGCACAGAGTTCCCTGGGCTTCATTTGTAAACCTTCCAAACAGTGACAACATTGTTCCAGGTAGTGCCACACATGCCCTTCTGCTGAGGTAACGTGAGCCACCAAGACACACATGGAAGCCCAGAGCTGGGCTGTCCAAGCAGGCAGGCCAGTCAAGTGCCAGGGAGCCTGTCACTGTTCGGTCCCTTCGCTCATGGCCTTCCCCCTGTCCACCATTGCCCTGAGGAGAAACAACTGTCCCTGGCTTTTTCCTACAAATGTTGTCCCATTTCAGTCGCCAAACAATGGTGGCCTTTGGTGGGAAGTAGGTAAGATGTCTCCTATGGCCTCAGCTTCTCCGCTCCAGCTGCTATGTGTGCAGCTGTATGCACATTTCCTTCTGTGTTTGTCACAAGTCCCAGCTACTGTGTTTGCATCCTGAAGCAGGCCACCCCATTTTCTCTTTCTTTCTCTTCTCTTTTCTTTTCCTGCTTTCTTTCTTTCATTTTAGGATAAAGGCATCACCAGACCAAAGGAAGCCTGTTAGTTTGTTTCATGTATAAATTTCCTCTTTTCAGAGCATTCCCCATGCTCTGGTTGCATACTGCATACAAGAAATGTTAGGCCTTGAGTAAGCCTTGAAGTTTATATCTAACTAAAATTACCGTGATTAAAACAACAGATGCTCCTAATTTTGACTTAGTTTCATACCCTAAAACTATATATGAATTGTACACTCTTGAAAATGTTGTTTATATCAATATTTTGCTTTTTATAATAAAGTCTGTTCATATTGGTACCATTTTTGCAGATTTATTTGTAATTATGTCAGCATGCAAAAGCTGACATTGATCATTAACAAATAGAAACTGCAGCCCTGTAGCCGTCGCCTTGACCAGCATTGTCTGTTTAGTTGTGGATTTGCTCAACAGTTGAATGCAAGTTTATGTTTCAGTAATTTGTTTCTTGATACTATTGGTCTTACTTCTTTTCCAACATTGCAAAATAATCTCCACCCTCAAAGGCAAATGTTGTTTTTGTTCTGTTTGTTTTCTTTGAAATAAAATTATAGCATTAAAACATAATGACTGACTGTGTTTTTGTCTGAGTGGCCAGCCAGCCAGTGCATGTTGGGAGAACACCCAGGAGCCACACCTGCCAGGATGATGTCCTCCGTTCCCATCACATGGCGTCTCCTGCACCCTGCTACTGTCGTACGAAAGCTTGCTCAGTGGCCCAGGCATATGCTGGCAACAATAACAAACCATTGTCTTGGTTAGAACCTAGAAAATGTGAAGAGGAAAAAAGCCACTCTTGTCAGTGTGTCAGTCTCTTCCAGAGAGCTGGGGACACAGCACAGCAGAACAAGTGCTTGCCTCCCATGCTTGTGGCCTTAGCTTAAATTCCCTGCCTGGTAGGAAAGGACATTCCCTCCCTGAGCCAAGGAGGGAAGTGAACTTGCCTTCCGCCCAGTTCCTGGCTTCCTTTCTTTGCTTTGAGTTCATCCCATTCTAGGGCTACCTCCCTATCCACAGCCACCACTCCAAAATTATAAGGAAACTTCAGACTTGACACTGAGATTCATAATTAGCTGAGTGTGACGAGCTTGTGTTTCCTAAAAATGGCAGGGCTATTCAGCTCTTCTTAAACAGTCTTCGGCAAACAGTGACAGGATCAACTCTCGTTTGTTATCAGGATAGAGGTGACCTTTACAAAGTGATGGCCCTCTCCAAGCTTCTCATACATGTTAAAAAATGGGGAGGGGGGGAGTGCTTTTCAGTAGGAATATTTCCTGATCATCTCTCCCGTTAGCAGCAGCCCATCGGCTTGGATGCTAATTCCTAACTCTGCTTAGTCCTGTATGGCTAACCTTTCCGCTGCAGGCCAGGGTGTTGACACTGACATGCTGCAGTTTACCGTTTGTGATTTATTTAGGATAAATATGTCTCAGGTGGCATTTAATCCTTCATAAAACCAGTGTAGCCTGCAGTGTCAAACCAGCAATCATGTTGTATGCACAATGAAAAGAGCAGGCCTTTGCATAAAAAATATTGTATAGAAGGTGTTTCTAGGCACAGAAGGATTGTGAAGGCTGCACCAAGCGATTGTATCCTGTAATTACCCATAGAGCTAGGTTAATGTTACCTCTCTTTTCTCTCTCATTACACAACCATTGGAATGTAAGGGACTTTAAGAAGCACATACACAATATGTGCCTCAGAATAATGAGGCATGGCAGGGTTGCAAGCCAGGGACATTCGGTGCAGCATAGATTGTCTAGAAAGACCATGCGGTGAGCTTACAGCTTTTCTGGAAGTTTCTGCTGGAGAATATGACAGAACTTTAAAGAAGTAAAAAGCAAATCCAGTGAAATAGGTAGTTTGGAGACTGTAGTCTGAAAGGCCACTGTTATATTAAGCTATGGCTTAGGGTATCCAAGACAGAAGGATTTTCCAAGTCAGCATACAGAAGTGGTTTGCATTTCAACTTTGTACTTAAGAGTTGAGCAATTCTTACTATTTGTGGTGGACTTGCAAACTGAGGTAGCCATTTCTAGATGAAGTAAATATAATTAAAGGTAATGTCACTGGTGCAGTGCTGTGACTCAAACAAGCATCTTTCTAGAAGCCCCAGCTCCCCCGAGGAGTGGAATGGACAAGGGGAAGATGCTGACTTTTCCCACCACAAAGCAAACGAACCATCACCCAGGGCCGAGAACATTTCTTTCTTTACTTGATTTGTCTTAAAGAACCACATAAATGTGCTGATTGTGTCAGGATGGCACCAGAACTCTGTAATTTATCGGCTTGGTCTGGAAATGTGGGTTTACAAAGCATCAAAGAAAAGCCAGAGCTGGGCGGTACTTATAGCAGTAAAAAGAAATCTTATTCAGAACAATTACAGTAGGAGAGAAGGGGCATTGGGATAGAATCAGATTCAGTTCTGAAGACAGAACAAAAGGAGCTTTTTGCCAAGGAAGAAGCTGGGGTGGGCCCTGTTAGGTGGAAAATAATAATACTAAGAAGGAACTTCAGTGGGGGTTTCTGACCAAGCCATCTTACCAAGTCTTGCTGAAGGCAGGCCGGGGTGGTGGTGAAACCTCCTCTGGAAGATGATGGAGGATGTGGAACCTGATTATATTTCCAGGGTGCTCAAATATCAAGGGTAAAGGCTTAGCTAAAGTGACTTGGGTAAAAGGGGATTTATAAAGAAATACTCAATGGGGTCCAAGAGAGGGTGCAGACTAAAGTCTGGACAAGCAAAGAAACTGCAGAGTCCTGGAAGGTGAAAGGGATGAAGACACCTCGGTGGATCTTTGCTGCATCACCTAGAATAGAGCCAGACTCCAGCAAGGCCCCAGCAGCCCCAGCACACCACGCCGCCTATGAGGAACAGGCCCCGCTTCCTGTAAGCACAGCATGCAGGAGACCCACCAATAGCATCGATGATGTCTGAACCTCCAGTTCTCCCATACTTTTCCTTTTCCTGAGCATAAAAATGGAGTCATGATTTAAGCAGAGAATTGAAGAGCCAGCTTAGAATTCTACCCTTAAAGTGGGCTCTAGAAGAGATGTAGGGGACATGAAAGGTCATTCATTTAGCTAACTGAAAAAAGACCTGTAGGTTATCACTTTTTTTTTTTTACTATTTAATATTAGCCCATAATTTAAGAGTGCACACAGCTCACTTAAACAACCTCCTCCTGTTCCATCAGTTAGAGAATACAATTCGTTTTCTCCTCCTCTAGGGTGATATCATTTTACATGAAGAAAAAAGTTAGCTCTGGTGGCAGTTATACGTTTCGGAAGCACCTTCTAATCAGGGATTGGTGATTCATTATTAGCTTCAGCGGGCGATCCATCTGACATGTAAGGGGAAAAAATTAGCAGCTGTCACTGCATGATGAGTTAATTTCCTGATGGGCCTGACACTGAAAAGCCATTTGGAGACATGGTGGTGGCTGACAAGAAAACCTGGCACTGCTTTATAATTGGAGATAGAGAAAGGGCAGAGAGACAGGCTGGGGAGGCCCATGGTTCTGCAAGTTGTAGGGGCTGTTCGAGTCTGTCCCAGGTTTCAGCAGGAGGCCCTTCTGCCTCTCGGCCAGGGCACAGAGGCCAAACCCCTCACTGCTGTGTCCCCAGCTCTGCGTCACTGCTTCATCCACCTCTGCCCCATGAGACCCAAGAGTGACAGGTCCCTGATGTTCTCACAGAAAAGCTGGAATGTGAGGTTCTCCTGTGGATCATCCCCTTGGCAGTTTCCATAATTGGAGCTCAGGATTTCAGGTGTGGAATAACTTTTTATCCTCATAATAAATAACCACTTGAAAAAATATTATGGAAATTCAGGCTGGGGAGGTGACAGTGCCAAGCATTGAGAGCTGGCTGGAAAGTCACATCAGAGGGACACGTGAGCTCCTACCTCAATCCCCAAATGTCCATCTCCAGCCCTACATGGGAAAACAACATACCTTTTAATATCTGAAAGATGGAAATTAGACCAGAGTATGAAACTGACTTTATCAGGCTGGGCTTGCCTGGTACCTATCGGCAAGCATCTTGGTAGCCAAGACTCATATGTAGAATTCTAAAATCAGGACCAGTGTCTGGCCCTAAAGCTGGTGTCTACTGGTTTGTGAAAACAAAGGAACTGTGCTCATTGCAACCCAAGACAGATCACTTCATTGCTGTTGTCTTTGTTGGATTCTGAGTCTATAAAATCCACAAAGTCAAGACTTCTTCCTTCCAAAGTTCTTTGAGTCCAACCCAGGGAAGAATCCTAATTCTCTCTCCTGGGCTGGAAGGAAAGGTGTAAGAGGAAGACAGAATGGTGTATGCCAGCGTGTGATCACCACGGCCATTACTAGAATTAAGTAAATCCACCCTAAGTCTCTCAGGCAAAAGACCATTTACTTTCTCTAAGGCCCTGCATTTGCAATACCTTTTAATAAATTCTTTTAAAATGACCTAATTTCAGCATGGCTTTCAACATCATAAAAAGACAATTTGTAACCTGGATAAACATGAACATATGGGCCAATCCCTCTACATCGGTGCCATTCTCAGTTCACTCCAATTTCTCGTTACTCTTTGAATAATATTCTAAGTAAAAGAATAAAATACAACACAAAGTAGAGGCCTGATTTTTAATTTCCAAATTAGGTTCAGGGTTGAATCAAAGAGCCACTTGAAGACTTCTTTGGTGTCCAAGCCATTGGTAAGACCTGCATAGAGCAGCCATAGCACCATGGTGTCTAAGGAACAGGCTCTGGAGCAGGGCAACTTGTGTCCTGGACACTGCTGCTGCTTGTAGCCTTTACAGACCTCGAGTACAATCATGATGGAGGAGCAAATACCATGCCTGGCTCAGAACTCCTATCATCCTGCACCCCTGTGTGGTTTTGGAAGATTAGATCACATCAGAGTTGTAATTATATGGCCATTTAGAGACATCTAACTCATACCTAAAAACTGAGTCAATTTTATGAGATAGTGGAGTACTCTCAGTGCTTAGAAAGCATTTGGAAGATCTAGCAGACAGGGTATGGGCTCCACAAACAGTACAAGCACTGATACTGGATGTGCCCTCCTTTGGGGGAGCATTTTTTTTTATCTTTATTGGTACATTAAATATACACATCATGATTGCACTCCATAATGGGGATTTATATCAGTATAAGACACAACTTAATTCTCGTTTTTTCCCATAGCCCTACCCACCCTACCACCCCCCCATATACATAAAATTTCATTTGTTACATTTTGTTACAGTCTCAACATTTTCCCCCTTCACTCTATTTTACATTGAGCATTTTCTATTTCACAATATATAACAT
The DNA here is from genome assembly GCA_004026965.1 of Petromus typicus. Classification (NCBI taxonomy): domain Eukaryota; kingdom Metazoa; phylum Chordata; class Mammalia; order Rodentia; family Petromuridae; genus Petromus; species Petromus typicus. The sequence continues at coordinate 34,580 of PVIR01005919.1, forward strand.
GCAATGCTAGGACTCTTTTACATCTTTATTTTCTCATACCAGAGAAAAGATGCGATATGTACCTATCTGTGCTCTATTTATTTCACTTATGAGGATATCCTCGAGGTGGGGGAGCATTTTTAGGCCATCTGGAGTTGAAGATCCTCACCAGGTTATGTCCTTTCATATTTACCTTCATATTTTACAGAGCCTGGGGAGCTTAGTTTCTTGCAGACAAAGCCCGTAAATTTATGCCTTTACACCTTCAGCTTCTACTCTGACTTGGACTGGAGACTCTCTGTGAGCTATCTTGAGGGAATGGAGAATTACATTATGTTAGCTGTTTATTGCTGTAGCAAAACACTTAAGAAAACTAAATGAGGAAAGATTTAGTTTGGTTCATAATTTCAGAGATTTCAACCCAAAGGCAGTTAGTGCCATTGTTTTCAACCTGTTGTAAGGTAGAAACATCATGGAGGAAGGTCCTCTCCACCTCATGGCAGCCAGAAAACAGGGTCAAAGAGAAGAAGGGACCAGAGATGTAATATACTGTTCAAGGACATGGCCCAACTATTTCCTCCAACAAGGCCCTACCTCTTAAAGTCTGTTTCCCAATATCCCATTAAGTTATGAACCATTATAAGCCATTCATGGGTCAGAGCCCCAAGGAGCCAATTCCCCAAAACTATCCCTACTGCATTAGGAATGAAGCCTTGCACACAAGAGCCTATGGGAGATATTACAGATCCAAGTCATAGCCTTGTGAATTCACAGTTTATCAGTTGTTCTGTTTTACATATTTGTCATTGTTTCTGGGGTTTTTTTTTGTTTGTTTTTGTTTTTGTTTTTTTGTTTTTTGTTTGTTTTTGCCCTAACTTTCTCAAATAAGTCAGATTCAGGAAATGAATCAAATATATCATAAACAGTCTGCCTTTTGTTCTAACTGGTTCAATTATACTCCCTCCACTTATTACCAACATTTTCCAGGACTTTCCTTGATGAGTATCCTGAGACCAAACCTTATGACAAACACCACACCCAGCTCACAGGCTATCCTGTCAAGCACAGTAAGGTGACTTCTAGCTTCTTTATAGGAATAGCTGACAGAAGATGATTTTCTCCCCATTTATAATTATCATAATCTTGTGGGAAGCATCAGAGTTCATGCCTGTGGCACCAGGCTAAATATATTCTGTTCCTATTAAAAATTTTATTTGTTTATGTCTTGATTTCTTTCTAGCCCTGAGGTCTTGGGCCAATACTATTTATTCCTCAAACTATGACTTCCTTGACATTCTATGAAAAGAAACCTGGTGGTTTGGGTAGTCTTGAATAATTGTGACTCTCTTTTTCTGGGTAAAGATCTTTGACCCTGGGCAGGAAATGACAAAAGGAATCCAAGAAGCAAGAACAAGGGCTGAAAAGATGGCTCAACTGCCCACTAGTATCTCAAAGCTATCCCACAGTGCAGCTTCTCTGCCAGAAACTAGATGAAATCTCAAAACAGAGAGGGAGGTAGCCATGTGACTACAGATGCCCACCTTTCTCTACGTACTTCTGAAGTGGAAAGCATCAGCAGCATCTGGGATCTACTGAACAATATACATCTTTGTGAAGCAAGTCTTGAGGGAAGCAGCAGCAGAGGAATTCCCTAGAAAGGAAAAGAATTTGCTGCAGAAAGATACCAGCTCCCAGAGGCAAGCCACAAGGGCCATGTGTAGAGTGGAGCTTCCAGTCACCCCTCAAGTCTGAGGAAGAAGGCTCACGGTGCTTCAAGTTCCAGTGTGGCTGTGTCAAGGCAGGACATGGGCTTTCTCCCTGTGCAGAACATAGTGGTCCTATTAAAATTAAAAGCACAGCCCCAAATAGACAGGTTTGTTTTTGGAGAGACAGTACTTGCTCTCCAGGTCTGGAAGATTCATGCAGATGGTAGGATAGGATTGGAAAGTCTGTCCTTGCTGGCTGGCAGCACAGCGTGCTGGGCCTCTGAGGCTCTTCTGGAGTGTTCCTTCTGTGGCTCTACACAGCAGGTAGGTTGGTATATCCTAAGCAGAGAACTATGACTTGGGCCTAGATCTTAGCATCAGTACCTCATGGATGAATTCAAATGGACCACTGTTGGTTGTCAGATGCTCCTGTCTTATCAACGAGTTGTAGAGCAGAGATGGGGAGTAGCTAGGCCCTAAAACTGAAGCCAGCTCAGTATAGTGTGCAGTTTGGTATGAGGAGGCTGATGGCTTGACCGGAAGTGGAAGAGTCTGTGCTGGGAGCCAGGAGTTGACATCCCTTGGGAAGGCAAAGACTAGAGCTTTTCCAAAGACACAGAATGAGCCTTTTTCTGTGTCTTCCCTTTATACATTCAAGCAACAAGCCACACTAGGGTGGGTTATCTGTCTTCAGTAAATCCACTCAGCCACACTCAGAAATGGCCTGATCCAATTTAGTTGGGCATTTCTCACTGAAGTTGTGAGTTAAAATTGTGTGGTAGCCACATGGGGATCCCCTGGACTCTGGCAACCTTTTTGGGCCACAGCCCTCTGGCCACATCCAGGGGAAGAGCAGCAGCTAGGTCTTCAGCATGTGTGAGCCAGAATGCTCCCATATGAGCAAGAGAGAAGGACAGGGCATCCAGTCCAGGCCCAGGAGGTGAGAGACTGCAGTGGAGCTGTGGATTGTGTGTTAAGAATATGTGGCCTGGTTGAGAGGTACTGCTCTGCTCAGATCAAGATGTGACCAGGGCCCCAGGGTTCAGCCACACACATGTGGGGACCAGCAACAAACACATCACTGGAAACATATATAGCTTCCAGGAAGGCAGAAAATAGCTCCATCCTGACCAGTCAGGTTGGCCCTATCCTACCTAAGCAGGATCATAGGAAAGTCAGTAGTGTGTCTGGCCAAGGAGCTCACACCCTAGGATGAGTATAACAGTAGCCACGGTTCCAGAGTCACAGACGTTAAAGAGCTTCGTCTAGCACATCACAGCGGGGGATTGAGACCACCGCCAGCATCAGCCCTGGCTTTGCTTCTCCCCACCAGGTGATCTGTACAGCACTGAGGAGCCGGCCTTGTCTCTGCTCACCCCCGGCCTGGACAGCCTTCCAAAGTCCATGCTAAAGGTGTGCATCCATTTCACAGAGAAGGATCTTCATCCAGGCTCCACATAAGGTCCACAATATTCTGCCTCTCAGTGCAAAGACCTTCCTGGATGAGGCAGGAGGCCGACTCACGCCTTCACCCTTCAGACACGGCATCCTTCAGCTACCTGCTACCACTTATCCTGTCTACTGTGCACAATTATTTCCTCTCCCAAAGGCTCAGCACCTGCTCCTCCACAGTGAGGTCTATGCACAAGGACTTGTACTGTGAGTTAGTGACTCTGAGGGACAGATTCTGGGCTGCTGAAAAGGGGCAGGAGAAGGAGTTTTAAAACCTCAGACCCTACTGCTTTAATCCTGACTCAGCAGAGAGGAGAAGGTTCTGCAGTCACTTGTGCAGATCCAGAGAGACACATCAGGAGGCAGGACAGAGCTGGGAGGCAGAGTCCTCCTCAGCTGGAGGCACCCACAGGGCATCTGTGCACCTGCAGTGAGGAGGGCAATCCCGGCCTGACGTCTGTGCCCAGCCGGCACCACGGGCTGCTGGGAAAGCCTCATGGTTACTTTGCCCCAAGTTGAGACAAAGGTAAGTGGTGACTAGTTTTCCCCTAAGTCTCCTGGGCAGCAGTGGGCCGAGAGCAAGGCTCACAGTTGGCCATTGGGAGCCTGGGAGGGAAATCAGGCTGTGCAGGCCCTTTTGTTCTTTTGGAGACAGGATCTCACTGAATCACTAAGTGGCCCTGGCTGGACAAGTAGGGTGGGTGGGGGAATTGGAAAAAATGAGAATCAAGTTGTGTCATATACTGGCACAAATTCTCAATATTGAATGTGATGATGATGTGTATATATAATATAGCAATAAAGATTTGAATTAAGAAAAAGAATTTGCAGTCTTCCTATCTTAGCCTCCCAGTGTGCTAGGAGGACAAGCCTAGGCAGTCCATCTGTGGAGAAGTCCAAAGTGCATTCTGAGCCCTACACAACTGACACCTGATACAAAGATTCCTGTCACTGTGGAGAGAGACCCTTCTCCCTTCCACCTGTGGTGGTGCTGCACCCCAGCTTGCAGTGCAGAGGTCCGGACCAAGACCAGTCCTTTTCCCTCTCAGTGCCCTGTAATATCGCATTTCCAGGGCTCTCTCTTGGAGCCTCTGTCACAGGAAGGGGGAGGAGCAGGCTGACAGTGCCCAGGTGGAGACTCCCTGTCCTCGGGATAGAACGTGGGAGGTAGCCAGGCCTGAGGTGGGCACAGCACTGAGGTGGGTCAATCTCCATGGTGACCAGGGCTGAGAGCCCCCCACCCCCGATGGCTGGCCCAATGCGGCTGTCTGTCCAGCCTTTCCATTCTCTGTACCTCACTTTCCTTTTCCTCTCCTAGTGACTATAGGCAAGTGAATGGCTGGAGGCGGTGCCCCAGGGCACCCTGAAGCTCTACCCTGAGCTCCCTGAAGCTGTACTTCACCATCCTGCAGGGATGAAAATTCCTTTTCATCCCCCACAGTTGTGTTTTTGACAGTTGAACGAAGTTATCCAGGGTCTGAAACTCTGGTGAGGGGACCGCTATAGCCCAAGGCCAAGGTAGGTGGCCTGGGGTCTGAGCATGGCAACTGCGTGTCCTTCTCTACCTGCATGCTGGCCTGCCTTTGGCATTCCTGCTTCCACATGCTGCAGAGAGCTGGCAACTGCCACTCCTGTGGTGGCACAGCTGAAACACAGCCAGAGCCAAGCTGGAAGGTACAGAGCTCAGGGGCCTGGAAAATCCCAGAGGCCCAGGACTGTCCCCAGTGGGCACATAAGGCTTCACGACGTGGGTCTGCCTGCTCCTCAGGCTCTGCTCCTCACACTTTCCTCAAGGAAACACACTCGAGTGTACCAGCAGCCCACAGAGTCACGAACATGGAAACAGAAGTGCTCAGGCATGATGGAATCAGCTGTGACTCTAATGTGCAGCTAATTCGAAAAGCTCCACGACTTCTAGACATTAAGACAAACTCATCTTTTCAAAAAGTGGTGAAACCCTCTCTGAAGGCACCTGCTTGAGCAGCTGGCACATCCGGCCTCTGCTGGCGGAGCGAGATGACGGTTTGAGGCTGATCCCTGAGGGGAGGAGGGCGCATTGCTCACCATCTCCACTGCGTGCCGGGCCAGCCTCGCCTGCCACTCGGAGTCCACGCATGAGGACTGGCCTGGTGAAGCTCCACGCGATCTGCCAGCTTGACCGGGGCTGCGGAGCAGCTGCCAGGAGGCCTGTACACTGCCTCCATGAGACTGTTGCCATGAATGGCATACACTGCTCGGCACACTGACTTGGGAAGGTGGCTATCATCCTTCCACAGGATCTCTTCTGATTTCCTTTTAATAAAAGTACATAGTGTTTTTTTTTTTTTAACTTTACATGTTTAAAATATATGTAATCAGAAGTGCTGGTATTTTCCTTTTGTACACAGTGGCCATCTACCCCTACTCTGTGACTGCCACATCCAGGGCATCTCCTCTCTCTCTGCTCTTGCTGCTCTAGATGTTCTGAAGTCTCCCAGGTAGGACCTGAGTCAGCGTGGCTCAAGGCCAGCAGTTTACACCTTTGTGACCTGCAGAGGAGTCCTCAGTTTCAACAGTTGTTGGTGTGACCTCATTGGGAGGCTTCCAATGGCAAGATGGGATAAGGACATGGACAACCTGGGTCTCTGGGTTCCATATCTCTACAGTGCCCCTCTGGACTCACTTAAGTCCCACTTGTCCCTGAACCTATCCCCCACCCCAAACCCTCTATAGACATAAACACAGGAATCCTGAGGGGCAACATACACAAAGGGCCTAAGAGAGAAAAGAGCAGAAATAAAATCAAAAGAGCCAGGCATGGCAAGCTCAGAATCACAAATTCACACCCTAGCCATTTAGCAAGACCCTGTCTCAGAATAGAAAATAAAAGGGTTGAGGATATGTGAAGACCCTGGCTTCAATTCCTGGCAATACTAGTGCTATGCAGCTCAATGTTAGCAAGCTTACCTGGATTTGATCCCCAGTTTGAGAGAAAGAGATACTAACAGAGACAGAGAGATTAGGATTATAGGGAAGGTACTAAATGAACAGAGCAAATAAAGCCACCTTCAGAGTCAGCAGAGGAGGCCCAAGGACCAGTGAGCCAGCTGTGGCACTGGCCCCAAGACCTGTGACAGAACTGTGGAAGTGGGCAAAAGTCCCTTTTTCTGAACCTCTACAGCCAAATTAGTGAACTCTCCAACCCAGTTCTTTTGAGAAATCCAGTGAAAAAATTCCCCAGAACTCTTCAACATAGCAGAAATGGGACTTGGAGAAACTCTATACATTAAGAATTGAGTCCTACCTTCGTCTCCCCTTTTAAATTTATAATACTATAGAAGACAAATTCGTAACTCAGCTGGGAGCCTGGAGCTTGGGTTGGGTCTTTTCTAAAGAACTGAACCATTTTAGAGAGGATACCCCAAAGAAGGAACTCAAGGACTTCCCACTTTCAGATCATTCTGCAGTAGACCCCAGTTGCTAGGAAGCACCATTTTCCCATGCAGAGCTTCCAACCATGTCAGTCATTTATTACCACAGACCCAAAGGCCAGCATAAATAAAAAGATTTTTTTTAAAAGGGAGAAAAGAAAGAAACTCAGCAGAAGAAAAATTTTTTAAATTTCCAAAAAGCAGGGCCGGGGAATGAGCTCAGTGGTTCTGGTGCCTGCCTTGCAAGCGCAAGGACCCGGGTTCAATCCCGGTAATCACATACCATACTGGGGGTGGAGACTCACGCCCAGCAGCGATCAGTACCACATACAACAGTGCTGGGCGTGGTGGCCCACGCCTGTAATCCCAGCACTTGGGAGGCAGAGGCAGGAGGATTGCTGTGATGTGAGTTTGAGGCCGAGCTCAGGGCCAGCCTGAACTACAAAGCAAGATCCTGTCTCAAAACAAAACAAAACAAACAAACAAAAATATTTCCAAAAAGGATTAGATAGCAAGGGAATATAGGTTTCTATAAAATAACAGATTTGCATATCTTTTTAAAAATAGAAAAAAGAAAAACAGCTCCAGGAAATTAAAAATGCAATAAAATATTTTTCTAAAAATTTATTGAGAGGTTGAAAAATGAATTCAAGAAAAATTGTTGAAAATAGAATCAAAAGACAAATTGAGGATGGGGATTTAGCTCAATGGTTCCTGTGCCTGTCTTGCAAGCGCAAGGACCCAGGTTTGATCCCCAGTAACCACATACCTATACTGGGTGTGGATACTCAACGCCCAGCAGCAGCCAGTACCACATACCACAGTGCTGGGTGTGGTGGCTCATGCCTGTAATCCCAGCACTTGGGAGGCAGAGGCAGGAGGATTGCTGTGATGTGAGTTTGAGGCTGAGCTCGGAGCCAACCTGAACTACAAAGCGAGACCCTGTCTCAAAAACAAAAAACAAAAAACAAAAACAAAATAAAACAAAACAAAAAAAAACCCCAAAAGACAAATAAATTGAGTATAGGCGTTTTTTTAAACAATCAGAAATTAAACTGTCAGTATAGAATATCTGAAACTGATTGAAAGTTGAGAGTAATACAGATGAGGAAATTATGGAGAAATCATCAAAGTATTAATAAAGAAAATTTTACTAGATGAGGAAGAAGAGCTTCCAAGTTTAAAGAACTAAGTGCCCACCAACACAAATAAAGACTTGCATTAGTTTCATCAAGATCAAGTTTCAGGACCCTAAACTATATAATACCAAAGCCTTCACAGAAAAAAATAAAAGAGGATATCATAAGGAAATTAAAATGCTTTGAGACTGCTAAAAGCATTCATGAATACCAGAAGTCAAAAAAATTCTGAATATTTTCAGAAATATAAGAGACCATTCTATTATCAAATATGAATTCTATATCCAGATCAACTATCCAGCAATTGCAATCATGGAATAAAGACTATGTCAGATATGCAGTCTCTGAAGATTTGCTTCCTTTGTTTCCTTTTCATGAAGCTACCAAAAAGTAAAAAAAAAAGATTAACATAAGAGAGACAAAAAGAATGTCCAGGGTAATGATTACCAGAATAAACAGAAGAAGGGCTCTGTGAAAGAAGATAACTTAATATATTTGTTGGTAGAGAATGTCTATTACAAAGGTTTTGAAAGTTTGGAAAGAATGAGTGCCAGTTCATAAAAAAAATCTTAAGCTGATAAATACTATCAGGTACTTATTGATGTCAGAAAAGGCTGAATGAAAACAAGAGGAAGAAAATAAAATTTAGTACAATGTAGTACGTGGGTTAACAATGAAAAATATTTGTATAATACTAATACACTGAATAAGAGCTTATTAGAAGACAAATGGTAATAAGATGAGAATATTGAATCCTAATCTATCCTAATGGAAAGTTAATAGTGTCTCTGATTAAAGTATTAGTTTAAGAATCAACAAACTGTAACCACCATTTCTTATGCAGATTTCAAAGTAGCACTGGCTACCAGCTCACTCTAAAAGGTTGACTCTAAAAAAATCCACACAGGAAACTAGAACAAGGACACAGCAGCAGTTGGAAGGCTGCTCCACTGAGCTGATGTGGGGTGGAGGAGGTGGGCAACTGAGCCGTTGCCATTGCCACCCTTTGAGAAAACAACAAAAAGTCATCTAGAATCTACATTCAGTTTGCAAAAGCCTTGGGACAATTGTTGCTGCCTTCACTGCAGAGTTGCAAGGCAGCACCCCACAGAGAAAGCAAAGCAGAACAGAAACCTTGCTGATGACAGAGGAAGAGGACAGAGTGGAGATAGTGGGACAGTGGCTGCTTAGAGGCTCTCACTGGTCCCTGCCCCTGTCCAGTCCCTCAGACCAAAAGCTGTCACTGGGGATTCCTCCTTCCAGGACTCCATTATCTTTAGTGTTTGAATAGGGATAGTTGTCTTAACTTTCACAACAAAATAAATACACTAAGTAGAAAGTCAATAGTTACATGTTTTGTTTTGTTTTGTTTTTTGTTTTAATGTAACATGCTCCTTTACCCAAGAAACCAAGTTAATTGAATAAATTCCCATTTGCCTTGAAGTGCTTGGCTGGTGGACTGGCTCCATGCCATGCTTATCTGCCCTCTGCTCAAGGAAATCAGCCTAGAGATGCCTGATGGCACCAGGAAATTGCCAAATCACTGGCCATGGAGCAAATGTCCAAACAAAGAGGGTTTTTCAGTCCATGGTCCATGGAATGAAAGCATTTCTTTTCCCCAGTTTCTGATGTACATGTTGGAAATCCACACACACACCCTTTTTGGCGATTGGAAAGCAATGGAGTCAGTTATTTCAAATGGACTGATGATAATTCCTACCAATTAGCTGTATAATAATCATCTTGGCCATGTTTAGTTATCTGAGCAACAGACAAAATTACACACTATTGCGTATCAAATAACTTTTATACTACATATTTAAATAGTCAGAAATGGTCAGATCCCATCAGCTCTTCGAGTCTCAAGTGATTTTTCTGACATACTCTGCCATCTTGAGTCTATTTGCACAACTTGACTTGAAAGTGTAAGAAGGGAGAATGAAAACATATATTCTGTGACTAAGAAAGGGATGAATTATTCCAGCAGGGCAAACACTATGGAATGGAAAATTCTACCAACCTCAGAATGGTGGCAGCTCCCTTTTGGGAGCAAATTGGTGTTAGGTTTCTGTTTTTAACAAATTTTCTAAAACTTTTGACTTCTAAAATGTGTGTTGTTTTGGCTCTTTCTTCCTAAAGAACATCAGAGATGAGTATGCACTGACTTCACACGGGCCACCTGCAACTTCTGCAACAGCCAGAGGCCACTTTATCGACTCCAGGTGCTCCCGGAATCTTGATTTGGATTCTCCATCAGTGTTGCCCAGAGAATATGCACTATTAAGTCATGGTCTTACAGACCTTACTCTCTTCGGAATGCAACCCACTTCCAGTGGGGATTTGGGAGCAGGCACACTTGACCTGAGTTAGACATGATGGTTCTGCTGGTGGGAGGAAAGAAGGAATGCTGACACCCCAACACAGGTGGGGGCCTCTCTTCTTTTGGCATTGTGCTTCATAGGAAAAGATTTCTCTTCATGTTATCTGGTAAAAGACTAGAAGATCCAGCACCTGGCTGTCTTCTTCTATCACTTCTGTCCTCAGTAACTATCTCCTGGACTAAGCCAGACTTCCCATCAGTGGGTGCACAGAGTGGATACCCTGTGGGAGGCAGTGACACCAGGGGGTAAGTTAATACCTTATCAGCCTGGGGTCGAAAGCCAAAGACTTCAGTCCTTTACTAGCAATAAGCTGATTCTTATTTGGCATCTTGTTTTTCAATTAGTTTTGAACTTGGAAGAAAAAGATAAGAACATCATTTTCTCCCATCAGTTCCCAAAGTGTAAATTTTGGTGATGGACTTCAGCTGTTGATTTCCCTCCTACCAATGATAGCAGCAAACAACATTGGAAGTTTGTAGGTTTTCATGTCAAATACTTGGGCCCCATGCTAAGCTGAGTTAAAAGAGAACAGGACTCTCACAGCCACCAAGATACGAATCCCTATGCGTGGAACCAGCTCTGTCTCTTGGGACTTAGATAAGGGTTTTAAAAAGTGCACAGCACTGACCCATGTTCTAAGTGCACAAATCCTGAAAACCTAGCATGACTCTCTGAAACAGCAATAAAGGGCAACTAAGCTTTAGATCAATGAATCCAAACACTGGCCTCCAGCTCTCACCCAAAATTGATTCAGCTAGTCTGAAGTGTGACCTAAAATCAAATATTTAAAGCTACCTACCAAGGAGTCCAATCTGTGACCAAGCTGGAGAGAATCCCAGCAGCCTTGTTCAGCCTTGATCTGAGATCAGTGCTGCCTGATGTACCACCAGCCATGGCCCTGCCCTGGACCCAGGTAAAGAAGTTTAAGTTGAATAGAGACCCATGGAAATCTAACACTGCATTTAGTCATCTTCACAGGAACAAATCACCTGTCACTGCAGCCGGGTCTCTGGGAAGATCATTTACATCCTTTTGGCTTCAGTGTCCTTGTCTATCAGTGAAGACCTTGCAGTGCTGTGCGATCCGATGGCCTCGTCTGGCTCTGACCTTGCTGGGCCCTCAAAGGAGAATGGGAAATAGCTGGTTTGCTGGTGACTCAAAGGCGAGAAGAGTCAGCAACTCATTGTGTTCCCTAGGAGCCAACTGTGAAGCTCACCTCTCAAAACAGTGTGCACACCTCCCAAATGCACTCACACTGCTAGGGTCAGATCCACTTTCCTCCTGGGAACAAGTTTAAAATGGGGTGCGGCTAAGGTAGCAAGGGGACCTGCAGGGTGAGTGGCCGGAGAGCTGTGCCAAAGGAAAGAGAGCTGAAGGAACAAATCTGCAACAACCATTCTGGGAAAGGAGGTGAAGATAGTACCACTGTAAGTGTCTGAATCAGGATTCCTTGTGCAGGCAGTGGGCACACTCTCATCCTGACAGAGACAGAGAGCAGCCAAGCTGCACAGTCAGACTGGACTCAGCCCCAGACATTCCCATGAGTCAGTCTTGGGGGTGGCAATGTAAGTCCTGTAGCAGCAGGTCACCCTTCCATGTGAGTGGCCTCTGCTGTCATTGATGGCAGAGGTCTGTCTCTGTGAGAAAGAGCAAGCATTTAGCTGAAGTATCACTATCTTGCTGGATCATTAGACTCACTTCCTAACGGGCCTCAGCCTCCCATCCCTGCCTGCATCATTCTACAAGCTTCCCTTGACCCAGAGGGACCTTCTTCATTTGAACTTAACACTTCTGGGATCAATCTCTGTCCAACTCCTCTACCTATAAGAGGAAGAATCAGTGTGATACTTCCCTACTTAGGACTTCCCTGCCTGGCCTCATACCCTCCCAGGTCCCATCAAACCCTGGGCTGAGCGGCCACCCCTGGCTTGTGTCCTTTGAGAGCCAGATAAACCAAGTCGAGCACATACAAAGAGAGAATCACCCAAGTGGACTGGAGATGTGGCTGAGTCGGGGAGAGACAGCCAGGGATTGGGTGAAGCAGAGTAGAGTTAGGATGGTGCCACGTTCGAGGCACTGAAGCTTCTTCCTGAGGGTGTGGTCATATGGAGAGGGCATCAGCTGGTCCTGCAGGTGTGAGCTGGTGGAAAGAGACTGGAGAGTCTCTAGTGCTTAACTCCAACCGTGAGACCACGGTATGAGGGAGGAGAGAGGCAAGTCACTTGGGGGTTCTAAAAAGTGATGCAATTCTGCACTGACCCTGAGAACCCTGCAATAGAGAGTATCTTAGGTACTTTCTTGTTGCTGAGACAAAACACCTGAACCCCACAAGTAAATGTATTTTAGCTCATAATTGATAGGAGTTTCAGGCCATAGTCAGCAGGGTGGCATGGTAAAGGGGACATGACAGAGGAGAAATAGTCCATGGTAGGGCATGCAGGAAGTAGCAAGCTTGCCTTCCTTCTTTCCCTTTGTATTCCATCCAAACTCCAACTCTGTTGGTGGTTCCACCCACACTGGGGCAGGGCTTCCCCCTTCAGGAATTCAGTGTCTCACAATTAGGCTAAACCAATCAGTGGACTGATTTAGATATCACACCTGTAATCCATGATCACACATCCATGGTCCAGCCCCTCCCCAAAGTCCCACCTATGAACACATGAGGCTTTGGGGTGGGGGCCGGGTATCTAGCTATAAGCTATAGCAGAGGGCAATACTCTCCCCCTTTGGAGTCGCCCAGGGCTTTATCCATCCAACCAATCAGGTGACTCAGCCCTCTGTGCAGCACCTCACTTGTGTCAAATCTAGTGCTCTGAACAACCCCCAGCAGCTCTTCTTAAGGTGTATCCTCCAGGGCACTGACTTTGAAACTATGTGCCTGTATTCCACAGAGGGGTGTGTTTCATTTGATAATCCTGTGCATAAACACACACAAGCAATTTAGATATTGTGGTAGTTAATTGACTAATTGTCAACATGAGTGGGGAACACCCAGCTGAGCTGAGTCAGCGTGGTTCTGGGCATGGAAGACCCACTTTAAGAGGCTTGTTATCAGAATAGTATCAAAGGAGCGTGGATGGGAAGGATTTCAGCTGAGTTTCCTTGGAAGAGCTTAGTTCCAGCTGCTTTTCTTTGGAGCGACTTCAGCTCTTCTCTTCGGCTGAGCTCCAGTCATTGCCTTTGCCAAGCACGGCTGCTGATCTCGTTGGAGCAGCTCTGGTCTCCTTCATCTTGGGTATAATTTCTTGGCTCTCACTGCAGATTCTTCAGCTTCCAGCACCAGCCTTTCGGCCTGCTGCTGCAGACTCTGTGTCCTCTAGCACCACGCAGAAGGATTTTTCTGGCGCAGACCCTTCAGTCTTTCATCACAGATTCTTTACCCTCCTGATACAGGTTGCACGGGACATTGCTGTGGGCTCCTGGCCTCCTGCTGGATACTTTGGATCTCGAACATGCAGACATATTTTTTGCACTCTTACGTTGAGCTCTGTGAGTGGCTATTGTCAGTTAATTATGTAAATTTCTGTGTCCTGCATTAAATCTATTCCTCTTGCAAATACTGACTACAACAGATATAAAAGAAGGAAGTTTCACAAAGTATGGTTTAATATCATTGTGATAAATTCTGATAGTTTCTATTCTATTCCATTTCATTTTTGTGCAATTACTCTTCCCAAGCCCTCAGCTGAATTCAGACACTCCTATGAGTCCTGGGCTGCATTTGGAAATCACCGTCTTGGACAGTTGGTATCAGCAGTGGTTGGGATGTTTGTTAAAACACTGGATTGAATCCCAGATCGAGGAGGAAAGAATGAGCTTGCTGAGGGGCCAGAAACTTGCACAAGCATCAGACTTAAAGGAAGAGGATATTTGCTTATTTGAAAACTAAAGTTTTAAGTAATTTTGAAGTCTTTGCATTAGAAATCTTTCATTAGCATCCCCTGGATTGTTTTATTGATTGTGCATTAACTCTAATATACTTTCAGGGTTAATAGAGCAAAGCAGTTCTGAATGTCTGGCAAAGGAGTTGTTGTCTTCACCATTACTGCATCCCCTTTGTTTGAGTCATAAACGGGGTTTTAGGCAATGATGTAAAAGTGCACACTCATAGAAATAGAATGTGGGCCCCCAACAGAGAGGCACACTATAGTTTGGAGCTGGGGATATTTGTATGTTTTTGGTGGTGAAAATCTGTGGAAATTGTGAATCCATACAGAAGTTCCGTCTTGGTTTTTTTTGTTTGTTTGTTTGTTTTTTGTTTAATAGGAAAAGGATGCTCCACCCTGAGCAAGATAAGGCCCACTTTACAGATGAGTGGCATGAGCCCCACCAATTTGTTTAGGTGGTTGATCTAAGATGTTTTGCCTCAAAATATACTTTGAACTTTCATCCTGTTCCTTTATCTTAAGATCTAGAAACAGAACTTGTTCTACACTCTTCTGTCTCTCCATGAGTCTCGCCATCGTGGTGGGCGGCACCACGTCCTCTTAGTCACTCGAGACAGGAGCTGGGAGCCATCCTAGAGCTTTCCCTACCCTTCTCTTGCCGAGTCATGGTCAAGTCCCCAAGCCCTCTTCCTTAAGTCTCCATGGCCACCAGCCAACTAGCCACCAATGTCTCTTGCCTGATCCATGGCGACAGCATCCTTGCTACTTCAACCTCCTTCCTAAAGTCCCGAATGGCTCCTTTTGAGAATGGATCAGATCATGTCGCATCCCGTCTGCATTAATCACCTACTGCTGTGTAACAAATTACTCCAGATGTAGTAGGTTAAATAAGTTTTTCTCTCTCCAGTTGTGGGTCAGGAATTCTGGAGCAACTAAGCTGGGAGCTGCTGGCTCAGGGACAGTGTCAACAGGAACTAGCTGCCATCATTCGTAGGCTCCAGAGAGCTGAAGGATCCACTCCTCAGATGACATGCATACATGCTCCACTGGGTGGGTCTCCCACAAGTGACTGGGGTCTTCATAACAGGGCATCTTTCCTCAGAAAAAGTGATGCAAGGGGCTGAAGCTA
Organism: Petromus typicus; assembly: GCA_004026965.1. Lineage (NCBI taxonomy): Eukaryota > Metazoa > Chordata > Mammalia > Rodentia > Petromuridae > Petromus > Petromus typicus. The sequence continues at coordinate 49,663 of PVIR01005919.1, forward strand.
CCATATCTTTAGAGGCCTGGCCAGTGATGCTTTGTATCACCATTCCTGTCTCGTTCAATTTGTTAGAAATGACTAAGTCTCCCCAGAGGGCCAGGAATGTGATTTCACCTTATGGATGACATGACAAAGAATCCGGAGACATTTTAACCTACTCCCTCATCTTGCTTAGAGGTTGGAAGTGTGTGCCTGCTTCCTGTCTCCAGTCATTTTTGTCTTATTCCCAAACACACAAATTCCATTGGGCATTGCCCCTTCCAGGTTATTCAAAGCCTATTCTTGCTACCTGAGACATTTCTAGAAGGATCAACTGTTTCATCATCTAGGCCTCAGCCCTGTTTTCCTCTTGCTGAGAGGCCTTTCATGAACATCAATATAAAAACAGCTCCTCTGTTTATCAGTGTCAGGAAGTAACTTTTTGTTTCTTGTTGACTGTGTGTCACCCATATTGGTCAGCTTTCTATTTCTGGGACAATATACCTGCCAAGGGAAGCTCATAGAGGAATGGTTTATTTGGCTCTTTCAAAAGTTTCCACTGTTTCCAAGGCACAAGCATCACTGCTGAAGTGTGAGGCAGAGGAAAACAAAGAAACACAGGAAGGGAAGAGCCAGAGAGAGGAAGGGACTAAGGGCGTGCCCACACAACCCACCCAGAAACACCGGAAGTGTGCTTTACCAATCCCGAGGCTTCTCTCAAACCAGCAGAGCTGACAGTGAAGATTAACCACCACAGTCCCAGAGAGCAGACTCTGCTGCCAGGCCATGTCCACCCTCCAGGCTGAATGATGGAGGGACCAGCCAGAGGGGAGGGACTTAGGCCAACCCCAGAGGAGATGAGAGAGGCTCTTCTGGAACTGTGGAATAGTAACAAGTCGATGTGAAATACAGACAGAAAACTAATATTTCAAATTTCAACTCATTTTGTTTCACTAAAACTCTGAAGAAACAGATTAGGAAGGTGTTATTTTAATTCAGCAGCTACAATAGGAAGCATTTGTCCCTTCATCATGCTTTGGGCTTGTACCCTTCTGATATCATATAGAATTTATTGCCACGAGTCCTACAGGACAAATCTGTACTCTTAAATTTATTAAAAAGTACACATGTGTGTGAGTCCACACACACACATGATCATGTGTCCAAAGTTGTATTTTTTAGGGGTTTTTTTCTAAATTGATTAAAGAATTCTCTAGAAAATTACTCATGACCCCATCAAATAGGAAATTAAATCCCAGCCAAAAAGAAGTTTAAAGGGGTTGGGGGGGGGGGCACAGAAGTTGTTTTTACAATGAATTTAAAGAAGATGGGAAGAAATCCTTTTCCAGAAGAGCATTTGTTGTTGAAAAGGTCTGCATGTCCTGGAAGATTCCCTCCACAGCAGACCGAGGCAAAGCAACCAGAACAAGATCGCGTTTACAGAGCCGAGTTGGCCCCACGAACAGATGGAGTCCGTGTGCCTGTTCATTTCCAGCATTTTAGACAACATAGATACTAAATCATTTTTATTATTGTCAGGTTCCATAAAGCTTCTTTCTTCTCCTGTAAAAAGTCTCTTTAATTTTGAGAACTTTCCTACTAATCATTTTCCCTTTGCTAATGATCCTAACCTTCTACAAAATGACTTCTGTCGTGTCAGCCTTCATTTCACATCTCGCTCTTTCCACATTGTCTTTTTTCCCTCCTTAGAGTTCCCATTTTTCAAGCCACAAGGCGGATTTCAGTCTGTTGAATTTCAGCTCCTTCTTCCTGTCTTGGATTGCCTATTACCTACTGCAAAGGTCATTTTAAGTGTAATTCAGCTGAAATTACTTTATTTTCTAATCATCAACTTTTCTCTTTCTCTGTGGTCCTCCCTCCTCCCCAGACCCCCCACAGCCCTACCCATCCTCCCACTTGGACTTCACTTTGCTCAGAGCTCTCTCCTCACAGCAGCTCTTGATGGAATGATTCTTTGGAGGAGCATTTTGAAAGGCTAAGAGCACACACATGTGAGAGGTGTGTGCTCACGGCCTGGCATGGAGGTTGGATAGGGGAGAGGTGCTTTTCTTGGTAAAAAATACCACAAAAATTCCACTGCGTCCAAAAGTCCTCAAAATATGAAGTCTGCTTTCTTTTTAAGAATCCAGTGTCCTGGCGGCAATGCTGACTTCTAAGCTCTCCAGCTGTACCTATGTCAGGAATTGAACCCAGGAAATAAAGAGCACCTCCCCCACACCTCCTCCCCGTGTTAGGATAGGTTTTGTTTTTTCTAACTTTCTAATTTTTCATCCTCCTGTCTCAAACTTCCCAGTAGCTGAGATGACAGGCAGACACACTACGCTCAGCTTCAATTGTCCAGTCCTGTTTCAGAACGAAATGCGAAGGTGGAGGGGCTCTCACCAAAGCGGGTTCAACCTGGGGAGCCCTGCACAAAGAAGGAATGTGGGTGTCAGTGCACCAAAAGAAGAAGTGGGCCGGAGGGCGTCCTGCATGTTAGTTTCTGCCTCAGCTCTGGAGGCATTACTTACCCTGCTGGCTCTCTCAGAAGTTCTGTCCGTCAGGCTCGCACAGCAGAGTGCAGGCCCTTGGCTGTCCGCAGAGAGGGCGGTGTATCCTGGCGGGGTCATTGCCTGGGACCCAAGGCACCTCCTGGCCTTTGCCTGACATTTGATTTTGAAGAAGAGGCTGAGGGTCTGAACGTCTCTCCACGCCCAGCAACGGAGAACTTCCTCCTCAGGTAAACACAGGTCAGCAAACCTTGGCCGGGGGCGATCAGAGAGGAGCAGCCTGGGAACTCACACAGCCTCCAGCTGGGCGAGGATTGGGCCTACAGCTCCCAGCGCCGCCCGCAGGGTTTTTTAAGCACCGCCGGCCCTTTTTATTCTAGCGCCTGGTCCCTAGTGCTGGGAGCCCCTCCCAGGGCCACGCTAGCTCCCTTGGGCACCTTTTGAAGGAGCTAAGTAGTTAATAGAGATAGACTTTGTGGAGATGGGAAGGGGGTCTGCAGATGGAGAGAGAGGAGCGGGGAGAAGCGCAAAGGATCAAGACCGGACGCGGGTTTGTACCAGTACCCACGGTGAATGTCTTTCTTATGTTTCGCAAATATTCAAATAAAGAGGGGAAGCAAAATAAAAATAAATAAGTTGAACTTCAAAGGGCTGCCGGTGGAACTCAGCCTCCTGCCTGCTCCCTCCTTCCCAGCCTTTGAGCGTCAAACTCAGGATTTTTACTGATAAAGCTCTGTGTTTCGGTGTTGCCTCCTCTCAGCGCAGGTAAAAATAATGAAATAAGTATGACAAAGAACCGTGCGCCGCCCGCCCGGGAAGGCTGCCTAACTGACTGTAAGTAAGATAATAAGCCGGGATGGGAGCAGAGACTTTGTCTTCTCACGTGAGAAGTGGCGGCTCCCACAGCAGCAGCCCTGAGCGCGCGACACAGCCTTTAATGACACGACAGTGTGTTCGTGCATCGTCTAATTAATCCCATATTTTCACACAGCATAATTACGGAGCCGGGGCTGAGTTATTTGGCTACTGGAGGTGGAGTCGCGCCGGCCCTGTCCTCTGCTAGCTCTGCACAATTTATTATGCTTCCCAGCAAGACTCGCCAGCCTGCGCAGTCGATCTGTCACCGCCGCGTTATCAGGCACGCACCACCTTCCGCGCTGGGCTACAAGGGCTTGAGCAAATTGTTATTTTTATGGGTGATGATAAAGGCAGTGCTACCTTGTGTTCAAATCCTTAACTGTCGGGCATGCAGAACACACGGGCCAGGCTGCCGCGTGTGCCGGCTGCGAATCGGCTCCGGGCCGGGAGGGCCTAATGCAACTTCATAGCACAGGGTCCCCCGAAGGGAAAGTCACCGGGTGACCTGGAGCCTCGCGTGACCAGGAGAGCGGGAACCTCTGTGGTGTAAGCGACTGCTCCCCTGGCAGGGCTGGGGCTGTGCTGGCCTTGGGCCCAGCGCCCTCTCGTCTGTGGGACTCTCAGCGCTTCCAGAAGCAGTCGGGGCTCAGCCCAAAGTGGGAGCAAACGGAACCCGCGCCCAACTCTGAGGATGCTCTTCCTCATGGCCGGTGGGCATGACACATAAGCTCATAGGCTGAGAACTGGGGTCCCTCTGCACCCCGAGCTTGCTCACCAGTCACTGAGAGCCGAAGGGGCACGAGCAGGGGTCAGGCATAGCTAAATGTTCGCCAAGTAGAGCTCTCCAGGCCTTACAGTCCCAAGCCTTGGGACTCCATGAGAGGGGCAGGAGAGAAGGCCATGGGATATCCGTGCCCCTTTGTCTTTGCTGCTTTTCTTGATGCTGGGACGAAATACTTGACATCCACAAGTTGGAGAAAAGATTTATTTGGCTCAGTTTGTAGAGATTTCTGCCTATTCCCAGGCTGGGTGGGGATTAACCCAGTACCACATACTCGTGATCTAGTCACCCCTGGAGGCTTCTGGGTAACACCTAAGTATTAGGTGAGAAGCCATGACACCTTTGGTCCTCAACACACTTCATGGTTCAGTATAGATCTTTCTTCTCCACCCATTCACTAGTGTGAGGATTTGTGTCCAGATGTCCCCCAAAGCCTCATTCACTGAGAGGGGGGACTTTTCTGAGATGGCTGGATCTAGGGTATATGATAGGGGAATGAGTGGTACTAGATTAGCTCATTGATTGGCTTTGCAGAATTCCGGGTGTGGATAATGGGAAGGCCTAGCCTGGGTGTGGGTGGTACCACCCAAAAAACTTGGAGTCTGAATGGCATAAAAGGGAGGCTTTCTGCTGTAGTTTGCTGCTGCTGCTCTCTGCCTGCCATGCCATGAGCTGTTTCTTCTTGTGATGCCTGTCTGTTGTTTCATCCCTGCTTGGAGAAAGCTGACTATGGATGGAAACTTCTACCAAGTGTGAGCTGAAGTAAACCTGTCCTCCTTTAACTTGTGGGAATCAGATGTTGTGTCTCGGGGACAGACAACTAGTGTTTCCCATTCTATGCTTTAGAAGTGAAATTTTAAAAGCCAAGAGTAAATGTATCTGTTTTTTGTAAAAATACATTCATTTTGGACTGTATCTTTGATATGTTCATAGTTAATCTTTTTATAGAAATGAAGACTTCATATCTCACCACTCCTGATTCTTAATGTAGACAGAATTGTGTAGTTTTAAGGACAAACAGGCAACATACTGAGTTCCTGGGTGCTTTACAAACTTTAAATTTTATTTGTTTATCATTTTGTTTTGTTTTAGCCAGAGTTTGTCTATGTAGTTCAGGGTGGCCTTAAACTGACTTTGTAGCCCAGCTTGGCCTCCAGTTCTCAGAGTGATCCTCTTGCCTCAGCTTCCTAAGGGCTGGGATTACAATGTGTTACCATGGTTACACATGTGCATGTGTTACCATGGTAAGGAAAGTTCATGTTTTGTCATGTCACTGTAGCCATGTGAAACTATGAGTAAATTAAAGACAATGACAATTAAACAAGCAGACGTGCACTTTCACTGAAACATCTTTTTGAAATTTCTCTGATTAAAACACGCATACCTTTTTCATGGTCTCTGCTATTTCTGTGGTGTTTAATCTTGAGAGGGCATTAAACTCTTTCCAGCCTTTCTAGGAGGAGGTGCTGTAGAGCCTGAGAGTGAAGTCACCCCACAGATGCCATCAGCAGGTAGGCTTTTGGACAGAGGCCTACTGGTGGCCAGAGTGCCAGGGAGGCCCCCCCTCATTCTGCTGCAAGTGGACATGCAGTAGGGTAGAAGATGTGGGTTCCTTCTTTAGCTGAGGCAAGAAATAGGACAGGAATCATTGGATATGGTGGAGTGGATAGAAAATGTGGAGAGTCTACATTGCAAACGAGCTCAAAACCAAGATATCACCAAGACAGGTGGTTACAGAGGTGGGGTGGGGGCTGCACATGAGCCTTGGGCACAGCTATTATTCAGTACGAGAGACAGAAGCAGTTTCTGGTGGGAAAGCCCAACTGTGAAAGAAGAAGAGCTGTTTAAAACAACACTTCTAAACTTCCACATTCTGAGGAACACCGTTGTGTTGGCAAGCTGACTGCAGTTGGGTTGGTGGACTATGCCTGTAATCCTAGCTGAGGAATGAGGCTGAGGAATGAGATTTGAAAGTGTGAGCCCACCCTAAATTAACTGAGCAATTTAATGAGATGCTTATTTCAAAATAAAAAAGAGAGTAGATGGAGTTGTAGCTCAGTGCAAAGACTCTGGGTTCAAGCATCAGTGTCACTAAGTTAAAAAAAAAAAAAGAAAGCAGATGCGGTGCTAATGCACTGTGCATTCTCACAGATGACATGCTCCCGGGCAAGGTTGTGCTGCAAGTCTACAGACCATACCAATACAAGGAAAGGCTCTGGCCTTGTTGTGTTTGTTGCAATGATAGTTTGACCCCTTATGCAGTAAGTCCTGGATCCTTTGGCAAAGAGCCATGTTCTTCCCTAAGAAAAGTCCCTGGAAAATCAGGCCATGTCAGGGTGGTGCCACTGTACACTCGTTTCTCCTCTTCCTGGCTTTGCCATCAATCTCTCTGCCCACAAAGCCATCATTTGCCCACATTGCCCAGCCCCATTTTTCATTCTGCCACTAAAGAAAGAATGCTAACTTCATATTTTGAATATCATAGGCTAGGGAGACAGCTTAAGCATCAGATCATCTCTGACAAAAATATTGAATGAGAAAGTAACCTGCAGATTTGCTTTTTGCCATCTTATAACTCTTATTCCTAAAGCGCCGTGCATTTGCTACCTGCTACCTTTTAAAATGTTATATTGAAGTCTGATATAAATATAGAATAGTGCCTGCACTACAAGTGTAAAATGCATTGCATTTTTTATTAACTTGCCTCAGTGGATACCTGCATCCAGACCCGCATCCACTCTTGTCCCCGTCAGTTGTAGCATCCAGGTGACTCAACCCCATACATTCATATTGACTGTCTCACACTGCAGTATAGGTTTTGTCTGACTCTCAATAGCTGTGTTGTCAGATTCCTCCATGTTGTGCATTTTGGTCACCCTTTACTATTGGTGTGACTGAGAGAATGTACAGACATCAGCTAGGCCATACAGAAACACAGATCTCTGCTCCTCAGGTTTAGCCACCCACCCAAAAGCCTGCTTGAATCATGGAGCCAGGTGCCGACTTTAGCAACACACTAGGAAGCTAAACAACCTGTGTGACAATCAGCCCTTAGTAGCCAGGACTCGATCATTAACTGACAACTTCACCAATCTGTGTTCCCAGAACAGAGATGACAGGGGCTGACTCCCTTGATAGCACGCAGATTTAATCACCTTTGCTTTTTCACTTATTTGGAGTTATGGTTTATATCAGAATATCCCCTAAGAGCCTCATGAACTCATAGTCCAAGCTTTTGGAAGATATTCAGGTTATAAGGTCTTATGAATGACTTGCTGTTAGGGGATGGAGTCTGGTAGAGTCAGGTCACTGTGGGCGTGGCCTGGAAAGCTTTACCTCTCTTGGGTTCTACCATTCCCTCTCTGCTTCCTGTCTTTTGCCATACCCTTCTGCTATGCCAGCTTGCCTTGGAGCCAGCCAACTGTGGACTGAAACCTCAATAAACTGTGAGCCAAAATAAACCATGCTTTTCTTAAACTGTGAGTGTTGGGCATTTTGTTCCAACAATGAAGAAAGTGACTAAGACACCAGTCTTTGTTAATTTCCACAATCCATAGTTTGTGTGTTCATTACATAATCCTTATTAATGACATGTCCATAGTTTAATATATAATTCTGTTTATTCCATTGTAAATGGGCATTTGGGTATTTCAAGTTTGTGTCTTTTTTTTTTAATTCAAAGAAGTGTAAAGAATGTGTCCATTCTTGTGCATGTTTTGGTGAGTTCACACTCCCTCTGTTGAGCATAAGCTGAGCATGGGTAAATGTGGCCATTGCCCCAATGTCTCGCACACCAGAAGAGCATTCCAGTTACTCTGCATCTTTGATTTTATGTGTCTTTTTAGTTTTAACCATTCTAGTGATTGTGTAGTAAAATTGCCTCAGGTTTAATTTGCATTTACCCAGTAACAATTTTTTCAGGACAGTTTTTCATATGTTTTATCACAGTAACATAAAATTCACCCATGTAAAGTCTGCAAGTCAATGTTTTTTTAGTACCCTTACATATTTGTGCTACCAATAGCACTAATTTTAAAGTATTTTATCAAACAAGAAATTCTGTGCGAATGGAAATCAGTTTCAAGCAACCAGTTATCTCCTATTTCCTTCTAAGAATTTAAGCATCTTAGTTCATACATTTAGGGATATGATTCCTTGAGTTAATTTTGAGGGGGTCATGCATTGTTTTCATGTAGATATCGATTATGTAAAAATGTCCTAATGTACTGGCAGCATTTGCTGAAAAATGTTCTTTATATCAGATTGTATCAGTATCTGTGTCAAAATCAAATGATTACCAATATAATGGTTTATTTCTAGGATCTCAGTAATGTCTCATTGATGGATACATAAATTTATTCTTAACTCATGTCTCAATTACTATAATTTTATGGCAAATTTTGAATTATTATATTTATTCTTTTTCATGTTTTTTTCAAATTTGCCATATCATATAAACTTGTCATTTTGCAATAATTCATTAGGGATTCTGATAGCTGCATTGAATCTGTATCGTACACCCTCAGAAAGTTGTGGTTCAGAGTTCAAAGCCTCAGTTGTTTGTGGATTTTTCATTGGAATCTAACTAATAATTGTTTGTGGAAACCTCACAATTTTGCAGAAACTATAAATATCTTCTACAATTTTTTTTTGAGGGGGGAGTTTTGCAAGTAGTCAGTCTGGGAGCATTAGTTATTTCTCCTTACTGCTGCTGGGCTGCTGTCTTGTAACCCATCTCTGCTAGATGTACCAGCATTCCTGCATCATAATAGGCTGCTGTCGTGTATATAGCTATATAATCATCATGGTTCTGTTCTTACAGCCCTAAGATTCTGTAAGATGCTGCCAAAGCACCTAGAACCTTCTAAGTCTTTATTAATACAATATTTTATTAAATTAGATAGTACAACTGTGGGAGAAATAGCATATTTGAGATTTAAACTGTAAAAAAATAGGCATTTAAACACATTTTTTCTGACTATCTGAAATTTATGATTTTTTAATAGTTTGTGCCTACTCTAGGACCCATGAATTTTGAGGTCCATTGTACATCAGTTCAGGGGTATTGCCAGTTCAGGAATTTTAAGACATTTGATCTATGAACATGGAATGCCTATGTTTATTTAGGTTTTCTTCAATTCTTTCACCAGTATTTTATGGTGTAAATCTTGAATTTATCTTATTCTTAAATATTTTATTTTGTGATATTATTTAAAATATATTTTAAAACCTCATTTTCAGATTATTTATTTCTAGTCTATGCAAACAATTGATTTTTATATGCTGATCTTGTATTCTAACATCTTTGATAAATAAGTTATCAGCTCTGAAAAGATATCTATAGATTTGTTAGGTTTTTCAAACATGAAATCATCTAAAAATGGAGATAATTTTACTTTTTCCCTTCTAATCCAGATGTGCTTTGTTTCTCTTTCTTGTCCAGCTGCACTAGTAGAACATACAGTACAGTATTATAAAAGTTTACATTATGAGTAAATAATTAGTATCACAATTATTAGCTGTGGGTTTTTGATAGATTCTTTTTTCCCGTAGAGGATATTCCTACATATTCCTTAGTAAGGCTTGTTGATTTTTTTCTGTTTTAGCATTTCGTATTTTTAATCACAGAAAAGTGTTAGACTTTGTCAAATGCCTCTTCTGCATCTCTTCAGATGATTGTGTGGTTTGTTCTTTATTCTAATACTATGCTGCACTTCATAAAAGCAACTGTACAGATTTGGGATGAATCCCACTTGATCTTGCTGGACGGTCCTTTTTATGCTGCCACATTCACCTTGGTAGTGTTTTGCTGATAATATTTTCTGCATTTTTGAGGGATATTGGTCTATATTTTTTATCATGATGTCTGTGCTTTTCATATCAAGGTAATACTGACTTCAGAGACTAAAAAGTATTCTCTTCTGCTTTCTGGATGACTTATGAATGTCTAATATTAATTCTCCTTTGAAAGTTTGGAAGAAATCCCCTTTAATGCCAATAGAAGGGACTCCCAGGAAGATAGCAGAGTATTGAACAGCAGAGAAACAAACTCTCTGAAATGTCCAGACACTGGAATATAGAGACTTGAGGAAAAGAAGGAGAGAAGTGGATCTCCAGAACCCAGCAAGAAAGTGAGGCAAAAGTTAAACTCATGAAGGGAACAAAGTGAGAAAGCTTAATGCGAAAGGAGATAGCAAGCAGTTCTTCCTCTGAGCCCTGACTCATTGCATGGGAATGTGGCTCAACCTGGAGGTGCACAGTGACTCCAGGTGACTGCAGAGGCCTCCAAGGGGGAACAAGCCAGAAGAATGGAGTAGTGGACACAGTGAACTGCAGTTACTGGTGAGGCATTTGAGTTCACACATCCCACAGGAGAAGACAGTTAGCCAGTGGCCAACATGGAGGGTGTTCCATTGAGACTGGAGCTCAGAGAAGCTGCAGGCTGGCTCTGCCTAGTGGCTCCCAGTGTCACGGAGTGGAGTTCAAGTTAGTAGGAGGCACAAGGAGCACTGCAGGATGAGCAAATGGGATTCCAGTCTCACAGCCAGAAACCAGCCTGAACTTCAGTGGAACTAAAGGCACAGACTTTCTGGGATTATCCATTACCCTGTGGTAAACGAAGAACTGGCTTTCTGGGATTAATCTATGTGGATGTGGGCTCTGTATGCCCATTCTCTCTACCAGTAAGAGTAGACATGCACCCTAAAATGAACATTATTTTCTTGTTTTTTTGGTTTTCTTTTTTCTTAATTGTTTTCATGAGTGTGAACAATGTTCTAGTTTGTTGCTATTCTGTTTTTATTTTTTCTCTCTTTCACTTCTATCTTCTGCATTTATTTTCTGAAGTCTACTTAATCTTCCTTTGTCCTCTAAGCTTGCTTTTAATTGCTTTCTAATCTTCTATTTCTTTATTTTTGCCCCTAACACCTTTAAAATTTTCTCCTCTGAGGGTTAAATCACCATATCGAGGACCTATTTACTATACACAATGTTTTGTTTTACAGTTTGTACACAATTTTTTTTAGATTTTGTTATACAACCACATATATAGTTCACATGGGTAAAAAACAAATAATTATCACAATTTGTCATTCTCTAAACTGTTTGATGCTATTATTTCTGATTGCTATCATAGTGAAGGTGACATAATTGTTCTAATCAATTTTTCTCCTTTGTATGCCCAAACTGAGACTATCTTAGGGTCATAGACAATATGATAGGCTAGTGTGAAAGAACCAGCGATTAGGCCAATAAGCACAACTTCTCATCCCTGATAAATTGATATTGCAACAGTCTCAAAACCCAAAAGCCAGGCCGGGGAGTTAGCTCAGTGGTTCCGGCGCCTGTCTTGCAAGCGCAAGGACCCGGGTTCGATCCCGGGTAACCACATACAGTACTGTGTGTACTGTATGGAGACTGTGTGGAGACTCACCCCAGCAGCAACCAGTACCACATACCATAGTGCCGGGCGTGGTAGCTCACGCCTGTAATCCTAGCACTCGGGAGGCAGAGGCAGGAGGATTGCTGTGATGTGAGTTTGAAGCTGAGCTCAGGGCCAGCCTGAACTACAAAGCAAGACCCTGTTTCACAAAACCTTAAGAATAAATAAATAAATAAAAGTTCAAAATATCACAGGCCTTAAAAAAAAAAAAAAAACCCAAAAGCCAACTACACCTGGACATCTGTGAGAAGCAGTCATTTTCTAAAGGTTCTAAATATAAGCAATAAACTTACCTGCCATAATCAATTTTCAAGGACCAACCCAGGAATTAAATTTTAAAAAGGAAAACAAAATGAGAAGACCCTTAAGCAAGATGCAACCCCAGACTTCTAGTTCACTAAAGGCAAACTGAGGGGAACAATGAAGTGGAACAATTCAAGAATCACCCACCTGGACCCTCTGAAGGGATAACAGCAAAAGTACCAAGGAAGACGAACGAAGCTCTAGAAAAAAGTCAAATTAGAAATAATTTCTCAGATAACACAGAGATGGGCAGCATAATTAAAGACATGGTTAGAGACTCTAGAGCAGATGCAGATTAAACAGACTAGAGAAGCTTAGGAAAATGATGGAAATCATGAACGCCCAGCATAGGAAAGAATGGAATCCATGAGTCAGATGTAAGCAGACATCCGAGAGATTAAAAATTCTATTGAAAGTACACACATGAACCAATTGAGGACAGAATATAAGATATAGAAGACAGGCCTGCAGCTAGTGATCATTAAAGCAAATATTTCTTACAAATAGGAAGGTACTATGAAAATCAATCCAACAAGCTATTAGACAATGCAAAGAAGAACAACATAAGATTGATTAGAATCAATGAAAAGCAAGAGGCAGTACAAATAACATAAAAAAGACCTATTCACAGAAGTAATAGCAGAAACCTTTCTAAGCATGGAAAAAGAATTTGACATACAGATAAATAATGTTTATAGAACTCCAGTTAGCCATTATCAAAAGAAACTACATGAAGGCGTATAATAGTCAAGATTCCAGAAAGTCACCACAAAAACAGAATTTTGAAAGCTCTTACGAAAAGAAGCAATCACCAATAATGGAACCATTAGAACCACAGCAGGCTTTTCAATACAAACCCTCAAGTCAAGGAAAGCCTGGCCTGAAGTATTTCAAGCCGCAAAAAAAAAAAAAAAAACAACCTCTAACCCAGATTAACAGACACAACATAACTGTCTTTCAAAATTGATGGAGAAATAAGATACTTCCATGAGAAAGAACACCAAAGAAATTTATGGCCATTAAATCAGCACTCCAAAATGTTCTGAAGAATATTCTAGAAAGAAATAATAAGGAGCCAGGGATTTAGCTCAGTGGTTGCGGCACCTGTCTTGCAAGCACCAGGGCCCAGATTCGATCCCTAGTAACCACATACAGCAATACTAGATGTAGAGACCCACGCCCAGCAGTAATCAGTACCACATACCACAGTGCCAGGTGTGGTGACTCATGCCTATAATCCCAGCACTCGGAAGGCAGAGGCAGGAGGACTGCTGTGAGTTTGAGGCTAAACGCAAGGCCAGCCTGAACTATAAAGTGAGACCCTGTCTCAATAAAAAAAGAAAGAAAGAAAGAATGAGGACTACAAATCCATAAACCTCAAAAGAATCATTAAACAAAAATGAGGAAAAGACAACATGAGAAGATAGGTCAATGCATATCAGTTATAACCATTAATGTCAATGGTCTCAATACACCAATTAAAAGAAACAGACTGACAGAATGTATCAAATAGTAAGATGCAACAATATGCAGCATATAAGAAACACATTTACGCCAAGGATTTAGCTCACTGGGTTCCAGTGCCTGCCTTGCAAGTGCAAGGTCCTGGGTTCACCCCAGTAAACATATACAACAATGCTGGGTGTGGTGACTCACACTCACCAGCAATCAATCCACATACCAGTGGTGCTGGGTGTGGTGGCTCACACCTATAATCCCAGCACTCGAGAGGCAGAGGTAGGAGGACTGCTGAGTTCAAGGATGAGTTCAGGACCAGTCTGAACTACAATGTGAGACCCTGTCTCAAAACAAACAAACAAACAACGAAACCCATATTTATTTCCAAAAAATTCATAGACTGAAAGTTAAAGAATGGAAAACAATATTTCATATGACCATAACTTGGAAAAAAATCTGGAGTAGCTGTTCTATTTGTAGACAAAGTGGATTTCAAGGCAAGACTGATTAACAGAGTCAAAGAAGATCACTATGTCTTTATGAAGGGAACAATTCAAGAGACAGAGATAACAATTATATATATATATATATATATATATATATATATATATATATATATATTCCAAATACCAGTGCATGAAACTATATAAAAAAGATATTAACAGGCATAAAATGTCAAATAAGTACAAGTATGATTGGGATGGGAAACCTCAGTTCCCCACTGTCACACATAAACTGATCAACTAGATAAAACTCAACAAAGAAATATATCAGAAATGAACAAAACATTTGAAAATTGGACTTAGAAGATGTCTATAAAGTTAGACCATATTAGAATACACATTGTTCTCAGCTGTGCAGGGGACATTTTCCAAAATATATCACATATTAGTTCATGGAATATGCTTAAGCAAATGCAAAGGAACTGAAATTATCCTGTGCATATTATCAGACCATAGTGCAGTGAAAGTGGAAGTTAATGGTAAAAGAAGCCACAAAAACCTCATAAGCATATGGGAATTAAATAACACCCGCCAGAACAAAGAAGTTACAGATGAAAGTAAAGAAAAAATTAGAGCTGGGCGTGGTGGCTCATGCCTGTAATCCCAGCACTTGGGGCAGAGGCAGGAGGATTGTGGAGAGTTTGAGGGTAGCTTGGGCTTTGTAGTGAGTTGAAGGCCAGCCTGAACTACAAAGTGAGACGCAATCACTAAAAAAAAAAAAAAGAAAGAAAAAAGAAAAAGGATGAAATTAGAGAGTTTCTCAAATTAAATTATAATACCAATACAACATATTAGAACATGTGAGATGCAATGAAAGCAGTCCTAGGAGGGAATTTAAAGTAGTGAATCCTCATATCAGAAAAAGCAGAGTCCAAATAAACAACTTACTGTTGAACCTCAGGCTTCTAGAAAAGAAGAGCAAGTCAAGTCCAAAGCTCATATAAAGAAGGAAATCATAAAATTCAGAGCAGAAATTAATGCACTGGAGACTAAGTACAATGCAAAGAATCAATGAATTGAAGAGTTGGCTCTATAAAAGATTAAATAAAATTACAGCATCTTGGAAAACTTTATCAAAAAAGAAAAGACTCAAATCCATACAAGTAGGAATGAAGAAGGTAAAATCATATCAGATCCTACACAAATTCATAAGGTCATCATTACCTACTTTGATAACATATACTCTAATAAAATGGAAAACACAGAGGAAATACATTCCTAGATACATATGAATTTCTATAATTGAATCAATAAGATGTAAAAAATTTAAATAAATCATTATCAATGAAATTGAAGATGTAATTAAAATTCTGCCAATACAGAAAACTCTAGATCTTGAAAGATTCATTGAAATTTAGAGAAAGGAGAAATTTAGAGAGGATCTAAAACCACTGCTTCTTAAACTCTTTAATGAAATTGAAAAGGAAGCAATACAGCTACGTTCATTTCTGGAAGCAACCATTACCTTGATACCAAAACTAGAGAAGGGTCTAAATAAGAGAACTGCAGGTCCATCTTCCTACTGAGTATAGATACAAATATCCTCAGTAAGATACTGGCAAAGACAATGCGACAAATCATGAAGAAGATTATACACCCTGACCAAGTCGGATTCATTTCAGGGGTGCAGAGATTTTTGAGCATACACAAATCAATGAACATAATACACTGTACTAATAGAGCCAAAGACAAAAACCACATGGTCATTGCAGTAGATGCAGGAAAAACACTTGAAAAAAGACCTCCATCCATTCATGATAAATAAAACCAAACCTCTACAGAAAATTTGTATAGTCTTTATCTACCTGTAAAAGCCATTTATGACAAACCAATAGCCAACATCATACTAAATGGATAAGCTTTCACTGTAAAATCAGGAACAAGATAAGGATATCCACTATCACCACTCTTCTTCAATATAGTTCTGGAAACAAGGAAATCAGGCAATAGAAAGGAATAAAGATAGAAAAGGAAGTCAAAGAATCATTATTTCTGGATAACATGATACTTTACATAGACAATCCTAAAAATTCCCCAAAAGACATCTAGATTTAATAACCAAATTCAGTAGCATAGCTGGATACAAAGTGAACTCTCAAAAATACATAGCATTCCTGTATGCAAATAACAAACTCACTGAGAGAGAAATTAGAGAAACATCAACTTTCATAATAGCATCAAAAGAAAGAAGGAGAAGAACAAAAAGAAGGAGGAAGAACAGAGGAAGAAGAGGAGGAAGAAGAAGAAATACCTAGGAAATGATCTAACAAAGGAAGTAAAAGATCTTTACATTGAAAACTATAGAGCTCTGAAAACGGAAATTGAAGAGTATATCAGAAAATGGAAAGATATCCCTTCTTCTTGGGTAGCAAGAACCAATAAAGTAAAAATGGCCGTGCTTCCAAAATTGTTATATTGTAGATAAGTAAGTTAATTAGACATCTTGTAGGCAGTTAAGACAGGACCAGCCCTTGAGGAGTCAACATGGAGAACAACCATTCACTGAAGACTAGAGTTGTAAAGAAGAGAAACTACTCTACGTGTGCTTTTCCTAGGGACAAATAGCAGTGATTGATATTAAAGTAGGAATTAATCACTTGGTAGGGGGCCATGATCTTAACCACCCCTTCTAGGAAAGATACCTGGCCCATCCCTTACCAGAAATCCTTGTTTGGTCCTTGTACACTTGCTCTGTGACTTGCTTCCTCATTGGATCCCCATTTAATCAAAATGACCTAAGCAACTATACTCTCTGAATCTGATTGGTTGATAATAGTTTTGTCCCACCTCATGTCCCACTTGTGGTTTCTCAATGGGCCAATACTACCAAAATGACTGTATGTGTAATCTTACTAATTGACTATTGTTTTGGCTCACTTTGAACCTACTTCAACTCATGGCTTTGTCCCATGAAACAGCTTTGAGAAGCAGAGGAGCATCAGGGCTAAACTCATTTTCTGTTCCCCTTCTGTCTCTCTTAGACAGAAGCTATCCTTCTCTTAATAAATTTTTCATACTTTTAACCTCCATTGTTCCTAGAATTCATTTTCTGATTTTAGGAAACAAACTTAAGCTTTGGATATCTAGCCGTTTGGGGAATTACATCTATTCCCCCACATCAGTTATACAGGCCTAATGCAATTCACCCAAAATATCAATAATATATTTCACAGAATTAGAGAAAGTAGTCCTAAAACTTGTTTGGAATCAGAAGAGACCTAGAATAGCTAAAGCAACTTTGGGCAATAAAGACATGGCAGGAGCATCATAATCCCTGATATGAAATACTACAGAGCTACTGTGATAAAAACAGCATGATACTGATGAAAAAAAAAATAGACCCAAAGTTCAATGGAACAGATTAGAAGATGCAGAAACAACTCCAAACACACTCAGCCAACTTATTATTTTTGACAAAAGAACCAAACACCTTCACTGGAAGAAAGATAGCCTCTTTAATCAATGGTAATAGAAAAAACTGGCTTTTCACATGCCAAAGATTAAAACTAGACTAGTATCTTTCATGATGAATAAACTAAAATCAAAATGGATCAAAGATCTAAATAATAAAAGAGGACAAAACCTGCTAGAATGTAGAATAAGTAGAACTCCTGAAAACACTGGTATGGGCAAACACTTTACGAAGAACAGAACCCTGATCCCACAGGGAATATCACAAAGAATCAACAGCTGAGACTGCATTTTATTAAAAAGTTTTGCACAACAAAAGAAACCACCAACAGAGTAGAGAGACAACCCACAGAGTGAGAAAAACTTTTGCTAGCTTTTCCGCAGACAAAGGACTAATACTTAAAATATATAAAGGGCTCAAAAAAAAAAAAAATTCAGACTCTCCAAATTTGAAGACCTCCAAAAAAAAAATTATCTGCACTGAATAGAGACTTTTCAGATGAAGAAATAGAAATGGAAAATAAAAATACTTTCAACATCACTGGTCATTTAAGAGATGTAAATTAAAACAATTCTTGAGATTCCATCTCACTTCAGAAAGAATGGCTACTGTCAAGAATTCAGCCTATTGCCAGAGATTTAGCTCAAGTGGTACCATGCCTATCTTGGAAATACAAGGGCTAGAGTTTGATCCCCAGTACTGAAAAAAAAAAAAAAGAAAGAAAGAAAGAAAAGAACTCAACCAAGAACATATGCCCTCAGGGCTGTGTGGAAACAGGAACTCTGCTCCACTATTGCTCGGAATGTACACTGGTGTAGCAACTGAAAATCAGTGTGGAGATCTCTCAAGCAAACAAAAAACTAGTGGTTTTACTGAATCAAGCAATTCCCTGCTTGGTACCTCCCCAAAAGAAAGCGTCATACCCCAGTGATATGTACACACCTATGATTATAGTAACACAATTAGTATTAGCTATATCTTGGAAACAGCCCAAATGTTTATCAACCAATAAATGGATAAAAAAGATATGGGTTTTTTATACAAGAGAGTACTACTCTGTGATTAAAAAAAAGGATACACACAACATTTCTAGCAAAACAGGTGCACCTGGATAAATATTGTATTGTTTCTCTGGTGTGAGAACCCAGAAGTATAAATAAGGACCAAAATGTGTAGCAGACATTGACAAATGGATCTTCTAGAATCCATTTCATTAGGTTATATCTTCCTAGGAACGTGCACATTTTTGTTCTGCTATCTATTTTTTTGGTGCATAGTTGTTCATTATATTCCCTAAAAGGCCTTAATTTTCCCTTTTTCTTTTTAAAAATAGTTTTACACCTTTTTTTTTTTTTTTTTGAGACAGGGCCTCACTTTGTAGTTCAGGCTGGCCCTGAGCTCATTATGTAGCCCAGGCTAGTCTGTAACTCAGCAATCCTCCTGCCTCTGCTTCCTGAGTGCTGGGATTACCTGGCATTATGGTATGTGGTTGTCAGTGCTGGGTTTACAGATATTATTCATCATGCCCAGCATTGTGGTGAGGATTGAACTTGGAATCTTGCATTTGCCAGGAAGATGCCAGGAAGGCCTTCACTGAGAAGTTGAGGCTGGCCTTGAACTCAGTAATGTAGCCCAGCTGGCCTCAACCTGCATTAATACCTTCTGACTCAGCTCCGGAGGGCTGTTACGGGTACCACCATGTCCAGCATAAAACCAAACCAACCAAACCAAAAGTAAACTTTTACCTTGTGTTTTTTACTTAGCCTAACAGTCTTGCCTTTTTTCTAGATTGCTCAATTCATTGATTTTAATGGTTTTTATTGGTTTATTTCACCAGTACTGGATCTCAGCATGGTTGGATTTAGCTTTCCATTTTGCATTTGTTTCTTTTATGTTTTGTAGCTTTTATGTTCTGCTTTTCTAGTGTAACATTGTAATTCTCTTTGTAATTGTTTAATCTACATTATTTAAAAAATTATTTTCCTAAAGCTTGCTCCAGGGCTTTCAATACATCTTAATTCTTCAGAATCTAATTCAGATATATTCACTTCTAACTGTGATAAGATACACATCCTTTCCAAATATGTAGCTCTATTTTCTCCCTCCTTTTTTGTGTTGTTGTTATTCATAAGATACTATACTTGCCAGAAGCTCTGGAATTCATTTTTATAATCACTATTATTATTTAATCTTATGTCTTTTAAAGGAATATGAGAAAATTTTATTAATAGAGATTGCTACATCCACCATCTACTTAGTATTTTGGTTCTCTTATTCCTGCCCCGCCCCGGGGGGGGGCGAATTATGTTACCCCCTTGGTATCATTTTTGATAAAGCGAAGCAAGCCTAAC
>PVIR01005920.1:0-68848 GCA_004026965.1 Petromus typicus
GCCTAACCACACATTCAGCTGGAGGAGCTAGATCTCCTGCATTGTCCTTAGCTCCACTCCTTCCCTACAACTACAATGTAAAAGTCAAAGAACTTAAGTGAAACACCAGTAGTTTGACCTAATATTTCTAGAAATATCATTCATTCATTTGTTCAGTTAGCAGGTACCCAGGGAAACTGGTTTAGATGTCGATACGCCAGAGATATTCACATAATTGGAACTTGGTCTATGTCTCAACCAGAAATATACTTTAACTTGAGGGCACTAAGATGAAGCCTAGCAGGAAAGAACAAGATACTTTGGGAGCCTGAAGACCTGGAAGGGGAAGGTTATTGCATCAGCTCTGGGATGGCAGCTGAAGTTTGAATTATATAATACAGCAGTAGTGAGAAGAGCAGAGAGGATCCAAGAGCTGTTCAGGAAACTGAGTCAGTTGGGCTGGTTGACTGAATGGGTTTGAGAGGTTTAAAAAAGAGAGACACATCATAGCCCTGAGGAATCCATTGGGGCCAGCTCAAAGCAGGAACACAGTTCATTGGAATAGGAGTGGCTGGAAGATGGGATTGAGTCACGACTGGGCATACTGGTCTTATGAGAGTCTGAGGTCCCTAAGAGTAAGCATGCTGGAGCAGCTGGAAGGAAAAGCCTGGAGATGAGCGAGGGAGATGGACCTGGAATCAAAGACTTCGGTCATCAGAGGAGTGGATGAAAAGGACTATGGAAGCTGTGCTATGGCCGATAAGATGACAGGACAAAAGCCTCTGGGTAGATGGAGCAAGAGAATTGGCCAAGAGAGTTTACAGCAGGCCAGGAGCTAGAAGACAGAGCTGGAAGCCAAGAGAAGAAAACCTTCAAGAAAGTGATTCTGCAACACTGTTTGGGCACAGTCGGAAGTGGATGCTTAGTTGAATAGGGAAATGTGGAAGTAACTTACCGAGCTTCCATCTGGCTTTGAAGAAAACCCTTGGAATTGTGTTATTTATGTTACATTATTTATATGATATTGTGTTCTTTATATTATAATGACTTGGTTTTGGAGCCAGAGAGAAGTGGGTTGGCCCTGGGCAAGGTATCCAGGCTCCAGAGAAAGTGAATACCCACCTGTCTGATTGATCATCAAGGCAGGTGCAGTTTAAAAGCATGAGGCTGATCTTTATAAACAAACGGTCATGGGAAAAAACATCTCTAGGTGGTACTCAGGGATCTCCAGAATGTAGCCACTTACCCAACTGCTCTTTAGTTCTCCAGGTGCTAAGATCTGTATGTAAATTCATAGGAAGGCCTGGAAGGATGAAAAGCATTAGTTATTCTCAGGAGGGGAATGATGTTGGAGAATGGTGGTCATGTACATTTGGGATTCTTTCTATATTGAGAAATATATTCAACTATTATCTGTGACATTATAAATCAACCCATTTAAAAACTACTTTAAAATACCTACCTTTTAGGCTTATGACAAAGGCTTTAAAAGGAGATGATGATTATTAAATGTATTTTCTTGGTACAAAAAAATGCCCTTGTCACACAGATTATATGCCCATTCCTAGTAAAGACTCCTGACAAAGGCACCAGGAGCCCTCCTTTCTGAGCACCAGCTCTGTGCCTGGACCTTACTCTTTACAAGTTTACTTTTCTCTTTCTAAGGTAGAAGTTATGGGTGACACAGGGCTCGTTATTGAACCTCTCTATCCGAGATTCCTCATCTACTGCTGGCAATGATAATGGGAACTATTTTACAGAGATAGTTAAATTTACAAACATATATAAAGCTTCAGAATAGTCTTTAATGGATGTCATTATCCTTTTGTTAAGGATGCCATAATCCTTTTGTTTAGCCGAGAAGACAAATGTTCATAAAGATGATATGACTTGACTCAACCAAGTCCTCACAACTAGTATCAGGCCTAAAAGTTTTAAGGAAGATCTCTGAACATTTTTCACAGTGGCATACACACACTCAGACACACACATGCACACTCACATACACAACCGTGCATACATAATGAAACTGCATAGGAAACAAAATGTGGAACTAGGGCAGGAGGAGATGGAAATTATTGTTTAATGGGAGCAGAGTTATAGCTGAGGTGATTAAAAAAAAAAGTTCTGAATGTGGATAACGATGATAATTGCACCATAGTGTAAATGTACATAAGTTTAGTCAATGAACTGCATGTGGAAATGGTAAATTTTATGCTATCTACTTTTACCACAATTATAATTTAGGAAAATAAATTTTCAAAACAAATGGAATAAATTTGCTGTAAGATTGCCAGCCCAGGAGCTGGAGCTGCACCCAAAAGCTCTTTCCTACATGCCAGGCTTTCAGCATGTGGCATGGCTCAGAATCCTCACCACGTCCCCATTCCCTTCCACCCACCCACCAGCCGTCCTCCATCCGTCCACCCATTGGGCCTTCTGACCATCAGAGCCTCCCTCGGTCTTCCTGCCTCTGGGCCTTGCCTGGCCTCTGAAGCAGCCTGAGGCTGGTGGCAGCTGTCGCTGGACACAGGCGTTCATGTCTGAGCTCAGAGGTGACATCACCTCTCTCCAAAGATGGGGAGGTGTGTGTCTTGCCCAACACCTCACTGCCAGGGCACAGCAATGACAAAGGCGCCAGTGACACACAATGAGCTGCAGCCAGTGAGTGCTGGCGGAATCAGTATGCAGACTGTGTTCTGCTGAGCTCAACATGAAGAGGATCCATTTAAATGAAGGGCTCAGATTTGGCTTTCTGCTTTGTTTTTTCTGGAGGGTGAGCAGTGAAATATTAATGTTAGGACGGTCCCTCTAACCGGCACAAAGTGACACTCACCGGTCCAGCTGGGGGTAGTTAGTGTCCCCCCAATACCTGACAATGCAGCGCTCTCTGCTGGTCCCTGTACCCGGAGAATTAGAAGCTGATAACATCATTCATCTTGACGCTACTCACCTGTTACTGGCTGCCACGTTCCTCAGTCCCGCAGGAGCACCTAGCACTCCTTCCTCAGTCCTGCACTCCTGCAACATGGTGCCTCTCAGACAGGCTGACTCTCACAACTTCTCTGCTGGTGGCATCACCTAACTAGCACAGTCAGCCTCCGGTGCTGTGCTAAAGAAACCAATGTCCTGAAATCCTTCTCCTCAGGCTTCTGGATCTGCCTTCAGCTCTGCTGTGAGTCAAGTCAACTCTCCTGACGCCTGTCATTCATCCGGCCCCATGGCAGTGACAGAGACCCTCTGCCCTGGATTTGTCTACTCTTTGTCAGGCAAGATATTGGACCCTGGAGATAAATATCCCTGTGCACAAGGAGCTTCTGGAACTGTGGGGGTGATGGACACCATCCGGTTACAAGTGACAGAGTATGATGACAGCTAAGAAAGGGAGCATCAAACGCTCAGACACCACACACAGGAGAGACATCAGTGGTAGGAAGTATAGTTACAACTGGGCCAGAGCAGAGAAAGTCTCTCTGTCCAATTTGGGTCCAGCAGGAGCCCTGGGTAACAGTTTCTTCCACCCCTTCTCTGGAAGGAGAGGGCTGCCTCTCAACTCTCACCCCCTCGTCCACAGACGCACAGAGGTAGCAGCCTCCCTACGTGATACACACCGCACGTGAGTCTCACGGAGATTCCAGACACGCTGAGACACAGAAGCCTAGACACATGTCTACAGACCACACACACACACACACACACACACACACACACACACACAGAGGCACACATACACAGAGGCACACATGTGTCCAGTCTTCTGTGACACTCCAGCCTGTGCCTCAGAGGCTGAAGGGCCTTTACGCCCTGCAGTACCCTAAAAGTTCAAGGCTGAAAGTACAGGGAGGAGCCATTCCCACAGAACTCAACACACATCCAGCCAATTGCTTTGCACCTCGATAAACCCACTCTTGCTTGATGAGTTCTGTGCTTCCCTGGTGCAGGACACGGAGCCGGGCACTGCGGTCTTACTGGGTCTGTGACCTGCAATCCAGTTTCTAGGCATCCAGCTCTTCCCTGAAATACTGGCACAAACGAGTCCCTGAGACCCAGCAGCATCCTGCTAGTTCTAAAGCTCAGGCATATGTTGACACATCTCTGTTGTCAAGCTGGGAAAATTGAAGGTCAGTAGATTTTGGTTTGGTAGGAATTTTAATTTTTTTTTAGCTTAAGAGAACTTTAAACATGCACGCATCACACCCCCCTGGGTGTTTTAAAAAACAGAAAAGATACAGAATAATCAGTGATCTCATGTTTTAAAATTGGAAAATTACACAGCAATGTATTCTAACACTGTACAGAAGACAACACTGCCCTCCTTCTGAACCTCAGATCATGGGCTCCCAGGCTCCCAGGCAGAGCAAGGCCAGAGTCGGGCTGACTGATGTTAGGGGCTTTGTCATTTCCTAGCAGCAACTCATTCCAAAGGCAGCCCTCAAACCTTAGACCCAGCGAGGCTTAAAGAGGCTGTCTGGCTGCTCCCTGGGAGTCGGGAAGGCCCAGAGGCACCCTGGGTCCTGTGCATTGTGCTTTCCCTCCTCTCTTCCCACACACTCCTCAAAAAGAAGTGCAGACTACACCCTCAGGA
This sequence comes from Petromus typicus, assembly GCA_004026965.1. Classification (NCBI taxonomy): domain Eukaryota; kingdom Metazoa; phylum Chordata; class Mammalia; order Rodentia; family Petromuridae; genus Petromus; species Petromus typicus. The sequence continues at coordinate 4,565 of PVIR01005920.1, forward strand.
GGGCGGCCTTTGTCACAACCGCCCCAAATGCAGCGGGCTACATGCTGGCCCCCAGCAGACTCTCAAAGTTTGCCAGAAAAGTGGATAGAAGGCTGACAGATCAAAAGTGAGTCGTGCCAGCTCTCCTCTTAGGAAACAGTTAGACGGGTGTCTGACTGCTAACACCTCAGTTCTTTTCATAGTAGGTCTGAAAATAGCTCAGAATTCTTTAAATGTCTGGAGATGTAGGCGATGAAAAGAGTTTTGAGTGCAAAAAAAAAAAAATCACTCCCAGAACCCCAATTCTGCTCCTACCACAGTTCCTAGCCTGCCTGATCACGAACATGCCGGGATGTCCAGAGACTGGTGGACGGCACATGTCATTTTGGGGGACTTTCAGTCTGGGACTCAGAGCTGGTCATCCATGGAGACATAATTTTCCTGGCCACTCAACATTCAGATCAACAGGCCCTTTATGTGCCCCTTGCTACCCATTTCCTGAAATGGTAGTTATCTGAAAATAACTCTTTTATTATGTATCTCAGGCGAGCCTCAGACTCACAGCAAGGAGCCTCTGCCTCCTGAGTGCTGGGATTACAGGTGTGAGCCACCACGCCCAGCATTGTGGTGTGTGGTACTGACTGCTGGTGGAGTTGAGTGACCACACCTGGCATTGTTTGTTGTATGTGGTTACCAGATATCGAATCCAGGACCTTGCGCTTGCACGGCAGGTGCCAGAACCACTGAGCTAAATCCCCAGCCCAGTATCTCCTTTGTAAATAGGCTATTTTCTCTGTCTTTGAGCTTTTCATGAACCACTGGATTTCCACGTCCTCAGCTGTGACTCTTCTCATTGGTGGTTGTATTTAACATGAGCACCTGTAGAGGCCAAAGTCACAAGAAAATCTGAGTTACTGGGTGGGGAAAGATGAGTCAGGTGGGGAGGACAAGTACGAGGAGGTGAGTCTGGGCCTGGGTCTGCAGGGAACCAGCGAATACAGGCAGAGGACTGCCGGGGAGAAGGCTTGCAGAATGATACAGTGGGGTCAGCGTGTGAAGCAAGCATGACCAAAACCTGCAGGAGTTGCTCCATGCTCGTCTGAAAACTACCTGGTCACAGTCGCCTTTGAACCTACAGGTGCAGTGAGGCCTGGATTCCATCCCCAGCGCTGAACTAAAATCACCTGGGAGCCTCTGAGCTGCAGGCCCCTGCTCCGGTGCGGAGTCCCGTTCTGCTGATGGGTGACGCTCAGACTGACTGGGGGCCGGTCCGAGGCAGCTTCACACAAAGCAGCTCGAAGTCTGTACTCCCACGACTGTAGCGATGTCCCCTGCGTTTATTCCCCAGTCTAGTGTGATGCTCAGCTGTGGGACACTAGTGCTGAACGAAGAGGCAGACAGAAGGGGAGGAGTTAAAGGCGGCTGGAACTTCACCTGACAGGCCGGAGCTCCTTCCCAAGAACAGAAATGAAGGAGGAGTCAGGAGGCGGTTTGGAGCAAAGGAAGTAAGTCTCATGTCAGACATGGCAACTTGTAAATGCTGGGGGTGCGGTGGGTCAGGCAGGAGGCCGAGTCCTCTGCCCACTCGCCCAGGGCAGACTCGGGCGTGTGGGGGCCGCTCAGGAGGAGAAGGACAAACCGGCAGCGCCGGGGTGCGGCATTCACAGGGCGGGAAGGAGGAGCCGGAGACCGGTCTGAGAACTGGGGGCTGGAGAGCCGGCCGAGGCCACCGCCTCAGCGTCTCGCTGCCCACGGCCACAGCAGTCTCACAGTGGCGGGAACAGAAGCCAGAGCGGAGAGAAGTGGACGGAGGGCAAGGCTGGAGCGCGCCTGCCCTCGCGTGGCTCCGGGAAGCACAGAATCTCCGGCGGACGAAGGAAGGCAGGCTGAGAACAGCGCGGGCCTGGGACTCACCCATCGGCCCGCCGCCCTCTGGAGCCCTCTGTAGGGGCCACTGTGGCTTTCTCCTGTGTCTGCGCCTCTCTACGCCTGTGACCTCGGCTTCTGTCTCCTGTCCTGGCCACCTCTTCCACGTACAAGTCCATCCGTGTCCCACGGGCACTCGGGCACCAGGCTCCACCTTGGGGAGAAAGCTGAGTGATCCATCTCTCCACTGAGAGGCGGCAGCACCGTCCACCCAGCCATGGGCCCAGCCGTGCTCCCCGCCCCCACGGCTTATGGAGGCCAGGACAGCTGGCCTTGGTGACTACACACACCCTGCTCACCACCCACTCTGTCACTGTGACCTCACACCGGCCTGGGCCGGCCTCACGCTTCCCAGCTGCTTTCAGGCACACTGGACAACAGTAGTCTGACTGGGATGTCCCACTTGAGTCAAAGGAATGCGGCCCAAGCTCTTGAAATGGCCCTGCCCTGCCCTGTCTTGTCAGCCGGAGGACGTAGGCTGTTTGCACTCATGCTGTGGCGGACTTTGCTGTGCGAGTCGTTGCTCATGGACCAAGAGCTTCCGTGCCTCCTTTTCCCTCTGGGGCTGTCTCCTTGACTCCCGCCAGCACCCCGACCTGAGGAAGGCCTGGCTTTCTTTCTGCTCATAATCTAGCAGCTCCATCTTCAGAGAGGAGACATTTATTCCCTTTTCCCTGTGTCTTCACAACCCTCTTCATCCAGAATGTGGTCATTGGGTTCCAGAACGCTCTATTCTCCCAGATGGGGGAGGGTTTGGAGGGTAAGGGAAGCCGAAGAGAGGCTGATTCCGGCCTTAGTGAGCCCCAGCCCAAGACCGCTCACCGGCTGGAGGTGGAGACACAGCAAATCCAGTTTCATCAAGCATCTCTCTGGCCTCCTCGCCTCTCTGCCCTTTTCTTCATGCACCCTCTCCTCCGTATCGTCTCTTCCCCTCCTTCCAGGCTTCACCCCTTTCTTTCCAGGGGAGCTTGCAGGGCAGCACTGAAGCCCCACTCGCGCCTGCGCTCTTCTGAGCACCTCAGCATGCTGGCTGCCGATCCAGACATCTGCTTGGGAGAATCCAGCCAGGAGTCTGGCGAGAATGATAAACGAGGTCGCAGGGGGAGGACAATGGTGCAGCTTGTCAGACCTGCAGTATTAATGGGACAGGGTAGAAATAACAGTTCAAAGCCCTCCTGAAAATAAGGAGTAAGGACCATACGAGAGAAGTATTTCTGTTCTTCCCCCAAGCAGCGTTTGTTTTGCGTCTTGAGGTGCACAGCGTCCTGACCCTGAATAGCCCGGACATCTGCCTCTACTCTGCTGGAGCAGGGAGATGAGCTCTCCACACGTGACAGGATCGCATGGGTTATGGGAAGTTTCCAGAGCTTTCTGGGCACTGGATGTGGGCCCTCAGAGTCCTGCCTCAGCTCACATAAAAGGGGATGCCTGCTGTCCCACCTCCCGCAGAGTCAGTTACATGTGGAGTGGGAGATTCTTCTATGTATAAGAGTGAGGTCAAACTTTTAGAACTTTCAGTGATACAAACAGCTCGCTGAGACACGAGTGCTGTGGATTTGCCGCCATTGAAGCCCCCAGGTCCCAATAACCTCACGGGAATATGGGTAGGGATCTGCAACAACAAAAAGACCCATCAGCCCTAAAGCTGAATGGGAACGATGTGTGTTTCTAATAATTTTTAATAGCAGGAATTTGGATTAGGTATAAGTAAACATCAATAATTTTATGCCCAACTGGAACATGGTGATGTATGCCTGAAATTCTAGTACCAGGGAGGTTAAGGCAGGAGGACTACTGTGAGTTCAAGCTCATCTGAGCTACACAGGGAGACCCTGTCCAAAAACCAAACAAAACAGAATAAAAAAGGGGCAGGGATGTAGCTCAGTGAAAAATCCCAGGATTTAATCTCTGGAACTGCAAAAAAAAAAGAAAGAAAACATAACAAAATAAAGCCCTGAAGAAAGGACACCAAGGAGAAGGTCGTTTGTAAGCAGTCCCTCTGCACCACTTAAAGATCAGCTGGGAATGTCAGGACCTGCTCATGGCCCTCCTGAGCCCGGACGGAGGGGTGAGAAACGCTGGTCTCCACCGAGGTGAACAGCTGGGCAGGCCAGGGACGGCCAACCTCCTCTAAGAGCAGCAGCAGGAAGAGCTGAAGGCAGAACCGAGCAGACGCCTAAGCCCAGCGTCCTTCCCACTAGTTCCCTGTGACCTGCAGGGGGCTCAGCCTCAGTCCAGGGAATGGGTCACTGAGACATTGCACGAGACCCCAGGAATACTCACACTCAACCGACCAGGGCACTCGAGGGGGGCCAGGAGCCTGTGCTTCTCGGGACAGGAGCTGGCACAGCAGGTGATCAGAAGTGCTGAGCAGGACACACTCAAGGCCCGACCACCAGGGTTCCAAGACCTCGCCACCATTGCCCAAGCGAGCACTCCAGCGGCTTTCACTCCTGCCCCAAAGGGACCCCAACCCTCTCTGTTTGCACAGGTTGAGCAACTTTTCTTTCCCAGCCATTGCCCAGAAAGCCCAGCCTGTCTCAGAAAGTCTGATCCCAACTTTGAATGTCCTTATGTTTACCACTGCTTAAGGAACTGAAGGGCCTCCGTGAAGAGCAGATATTTGTTTTCAGCTTCATCTGCGTACTGTGCAAGGCTGGAGCTGAGCACGTCAGCCACGCGCCTCATTCCCAAGTCGAGGCCCACGGAGGCAGCGCAGCAAGCAGCTTAATGGCTCAGAGGAGCCCGAAACCCACATCGGTGCTCGCGCAGTAGTGTGTTAATGAGTGTTGAAACCGACATTGCAAATACAGCGTTCTCAATGTTTAAAATTACAACTCTGCAACAAGTCATGCTGTTAAACATACAAGAAATAGCAGTTCAGCCTTCAAGTACATACCACACAGCCGTACAGATCACTGCTCCCCCAAAGTGCATAACAAATCATTTTCTTTGAAAGGAGGCGAGAATGAGCAGGTAGTTCATGATTTGAGTGCTGAGATAAGTAAAAATAACAAATCCAAATATTAAATACCAATTACTACCCAATGAGCTACAAATCAACCTGGCATTACAACATGCCCCTCCTTAACAGCAAACCCCGGAAAGGTAGGGGTTTGGTAAAGACCATATATCTGAGCTCAGTGTGCATCTACGTAGTAAACTGATGTCACTTGACGCCCAGCCCCTCAGAGAGGCTCCTCCCATACACTGCAATAAAACCTGCCCCATATTCTTGTCCCAGGGCCATGAAAAGAGCTCTCCTGACACACTGGGAATGAAACTGCTAGATATGGTCTGTGTCAACCGTGTCCTCCTACAGGACGTTGGCTGGTCATTCTGACAACCTGGTGGCTAAAGGTGGCCTCATGCTATGGCCTTTATTCCAAGAACAAGCAGGAAGTTAACCTGACTGTTCCTGCTTGGCTCTGGGGATCAGAAGACCCTGTGCTGCTCTGAGAGATGCTCTCTGGCAATGTCAGTTGAAGACCTGCCCTTGAGACAGCACTGTGAACTCCTGTCGTGCGTGGGCTTCAGATGGAGATGGAAAAAATTCCCTGGCCACCCTCAGGACTCTGGCGTGTGCAGTTCCAAGACCGTGGCACTGTTCCCTTTCCCTGTTCCCTGTAAGAACTCAATGCCACTGGGACAGTCTCAGACTTGGAAGTGACTGGAGGTCCCAGCGGACAAATGAATTTTTTTTTTTACAAGTATACATGTATGTACAGAGATGTTTAAAAGACAGTCTCTAAAGCACTTTGGGATTCTCCCAGTGAAAGGCACCAGAAAAATGCAAGTCATTACCAAAAAGAAAAGTCAAGTTTTCCAGCTCTCACCTCTGCAAAGGCAACCATTGGAGTGCCAGTTTTTTGGGTGGTAAACCTGCCTATTGAGAAAAAAATCCATGACAGACTGAGTTATGTTGCCTCCTTATTCATTTCCACTTTGCACAAGCTTCCTGGGCAGCAACCATGGATGCCATGCTTAGTGACCCGATACCACCAGCCTTAGCAAACTAATCAGACCTTGTAAGTTTGTACCATCACCTGCCCCAGGTACAGCTGGGATGATTTTGTAAATTTCCCACCTCCCAGGCTGAAAACCTCAGTCAAAGCCAGGAGTTCCAACTGCAAATTCTGAAAAGTAACCCTGTTCTTCTGACTCACTGGGCTCTTGCCTCTAAGTCATTTCACCTGTCCTGATTTTCTGAGCAACAGATGCAGGTACTAAGAGACAGCCACCTCTGCACCTGTCACAGGACTCTGGCTGTGGAAGGATTGGAATTGGAGGCTCAAGGGTTTGAGGGGCCAGAGGATTCATCCAACAAATTGCCCACACTGTAGTCGCCCTGGCAACTACAAGTACACAGAAGCCCCCTGTGAGGGATGGATCACCCCCAACCAACTAAAGCACAGAATGGGCCCCTGAAGAGGGTGCCCAAGCTTTGGATAAAAAGCCTGCCTAACTCCATGCTTAAATGTGGATTCTACAGCTCTGGTAAAGACCTCCCTGTAATGAAAGCCACCTGGAAAACCATCAGATTGCTGAGAAGGTGATGGGAAAAATTATTTGACAAAGGGGCCCAGGCTCCCCTTCATAGTGTATCATGCTCAGTAACTGCCAAGGAAGAGCTGGGTATTTTCAAGAGGAAAATGATGGTCTCCCTTCATTGCACGCTTAGAAGTTTAAAGGTCTCTGAAACAGCCTTAAGTTTTTCCTCAATGTTCATAATTATTCATGACCTTTATGAAACATTTGTGTGTTTTATAACTCTTCCCTTTCTCCTAGCCTCTACCCAGCCTTCTGTGACAAATGGCAATTGGCACGGAAGTAAGAAGCATAACTGTTTCCATCCTGGGGAAGCCACACTCCTTCTGCACGTCCATCCTGTGAGAATACACTTCCCGATCACCAGGTTTGCATGTCACAGCAGGAACTCTGAGATGATCCTAACATCAGACACAACATGCCGTATCCTGGAAGCAAAGTTATCCAAGCACATTTTGCTTGAAAATTAAAAAAAGGCTCTCATTTTATGAGCTTTCAGAGCAGGCAAGAAAAGTATTTAGGGTTCTGCCCTTGCTAGCAACCTAACAATGCTCACACCAGGAGACAATACAACAGTAAACCTCTTCTAGGTTGAGGAAGACAACATCTTATTTCTATACATCTTAAAAAAGAAATGTTTCAAAAAACATGCTAATATAGAAGACACAGCAAACTTTGGTCAAATGAACGAGACCAGAAACCAATGTTTCTCAGTCACCCTGGGAAAGACAGATGCCTGACCACAGATAAAGGGGCCCAGCCTGCACGGACTGCATTAAGCATCCTGGGACTGGATCAATGTTTAGCTGAAGTTTTGCCTCTAATATATCTGTTTTGGGAAAGACAAAAAATGCTTTAACCTTCACTACATATTTAAGTGAGTAACATTCTCTAGAGAGTGATGTCTACGAGATGAACATGAGAATACATCTTTCTAAAAATGACCACTGTACCCATGCAAGCCACAGAGCTCCAGGTCACCTAGAAAGATAACACAGACTGACAATGGTCGTGTGTGCTTAACTTGGCATTATCTTTGTTTTGGTATTAAAACTAAGTGAAAGCACTCGATAAAGAATTGAGATTTTGTTTTTATGGGACAGTAAGCAAAATCTCATGCTATCCTTGCTGACTTCATAGACAGACACATTGCCACTGGACAGACTTGTGGGGGCTTCTTTTTGTACAGAACTGGCATAACAACCTCAGAAACAGGCACAGACAACTCACAGGGGCACAAGCACTAGAAGAGGGGACACAATGGACAGAGAAATTGGCATTCTGGGTACTCAGCTGGCAGAAAGATAAACATATTATGCTCACGATGCAAAGACCAGTGAGTGTCATTTTGTCAAAAGTTGCAAAGGCGTGGTATCAGACACACCACCCTCCAAAAGTGACTCTGGGTTCCATAACAGCGCTCTGGGGTGCTATCCCATGCACCTCTCCCCTCGGGGGTTGAGAAGACTCCTTAGGCCATAACCCAAGGCTTCCCAGCAGCTCAGCAATGTGGGTTTCCAGATGACAATGCTTCCAAGCTAATGCAGGGAATCATTTAAACTTAGTTCACTTGGTGAGCTCCGGCTCATGTTCGTCAGGCTTGCCATGAGGGATTTAACTTTATGGGCATAGTAATCTCTTAAATTGACCGAAGGGACCTCCTTCATTCCATCTCCAAAGTCACAGCTGCGCATGGCACTCTCAAGTTGCTTTTGCCGCCGATAAAAGTGGGAGAACTTGTTAAAGATCAAGGTGATAGGCAGTACCACCACGAGAATACCAGCCAAGATGCAAGCAGAGGCGGTCAGCTTCCCCGCCGTGGTCCCTGGAACCACATCCCCATAGCCCACAGTGGTCATACTGACCGTGGCCCACCACCAGCAGGCAGGGATGGTGGCCAGGCCCTCATTGTCCTCCTTTTCGATGGTGTATGCCACCACGGAGAAGATGGAAATCCCCACCGAGAGGTACAGCAAGAGCAGCCCCACTTCTTTGTAGCTATACTTCAAGGTGGCCCCCAAGGAGCGGAGGCCAGTGGAGTGTCTGGCCAGTTTCAAGATGCGGAAGATCCGCATCAGCCGCAGGACCTGGGCCACCCTGCCCAAGTTGGCCAAGGTGGGTGTACTCTCCACCACCAGGTTCACCACCAGAGTGATGTAAAAGGGGACGATGGACATGAGGTCAATAAGGTTTAGGGCGTTCTTGAAGAACTTGAGGAAATCAGGGGCCACAGCAAACCTGGCCACCAGCTCAAATGTGAACCAGGCGATGCCAAAGTGCTCCACGATCTCGAACCTGGGGTCCTCGCCGGGGTTGCCCTGGCTGTCGGGGATCTGGAAGTCCGGCAGGCTGTTGAGGCACATGGTGATGATAGATCCCAGCACCACCAGGATGGAGAGGATGCTGAAGACCCTGCTCAGGACCGAGTAGCCCGGGTTGTCCAGAGCCAGCCATAGCTGCCTGCGGAAGTTACCCAGCGGCTGCCCGTCGAACTTGGAGGCGTCGTTGTAGAAGGCCAGTATCTCATCGAAGGAGGACGTGGTGCTCTCCTGGTCACTCTGCTCGTCCCATTTCTCCTGCTCGGGCTCCACTTTGCGGCCATGATAGCTGTAGCTGCAGCAGGAGTCGATGAAAAACTCGTTGATGCCCCAGTACTCGATCTCCTGGCTGAAGGAGAAGACGCAGAGCTCGGCCATGACGTGCAGCTTGCCGGTGTGGTAGAAATGCAGCACGTAGGGGAAGAGCTCGGGGTTGCGGTCGAAGTAGAACTCCCGCTGGGCGTCGTCGTAGTCGTCGCAGAGCTCCAGCATGGCCTCGCGCGAGTGGCAGAGCAGCAGGCGGCCCAGGCGCGTCTCCGGGAAGCGCAGCAGCGTGTGCGAGCGCAGCCTCCTCTTGAAGCCGCCCACGTTGACGCGGATCTCGCCGTCCTCGACGACGTTGGCCTCCGACACGTCCCACAGGCTCTGGCCGGTCATACTGGAGCTGCCCGGCGCCCGCGCCGCGCGGGGGCGCTACACCTGCGGGCAGAAGGACCACGTCGCTCGGGCGCCCGCCTCCCGCCCTCCCTCCTCTCCAGGCGGGTCTGCGGGTGCCCAGGGCTCGGGTGGGGAAGGTCTGCGGCTCGGGCCCCTCCCCGGGAAAGGCAGCGGCGTGCGTTTCTCCTAGGACGGCCCTGGCTGCAGCCCACGCCGGGGTCCGGGAGATCGCCTCTCGGGGCGGCGGGATCCCGGGCGGCGCTGCTTGCGGACCTCGCCTCCGGGCAGGGGGGGAAACGCCCCCGCCGGGCCGCAGACAGGCGGGACCGCGCCGCTGCGCACGGGCAGGGCTGGGCCGAGAAGGGGCGCGGAGATGTGGGAGGGGGCGGGGAGGTTGGTCGCCCGAGCAGCTGAACCTGGGCGAGGGGAGCGGGCGCCGCTCTTCCGCTCTGGCTCCTACGAGTCCTCCCCGCACGGCAGGAGCCCGGCTCCCCTGTCCGGTCTCCCGCCCGCCCTGCTGGCGCCGTGCCCGGGCCGCGTGTGCCGCGCCTCACCCCGCGGCGCTGCCCCGGCTCGCCCCGCGCGATCTGGAAGGAAGCGCTTACCTGGGAGCAGCGGCGCCCGCGGCCGAGGCCGGCGGGAAACTTCCCGGACCCGCGGAGGAGCATCGCGGCGGCGGCGGCCGGCTGCTGTGCGGGTGCGCGCGGGTGCGCCCGGGTGTGCGCCTGTGTGTGCGCCTGGCGGGCCGCGGGCGGGTCCACCGGCGTCTCCTCGCGTCTCGGCCCCGCACGCCGCCGCCGTCCGCAGTGGCAGGAGGCGCACAGGTGGCTGCGTGGCCCCGACGCTGGTGCAGGCCCCTCCGGGGATCCGCGCTCCCCTCGCCCCCCGGGAGAGGCGAGAGCCCACGCCGCAGGCGCCCGCAGCCGGAGCGGGAGCGGAGCCGGTGCGCCTCGGGCCCCAGCCCCGCGCGGGCGGGCGGTGGTGCTGAACGGACAGCTCCGCTCGCCTCGGCCGGGCGCGGCTTCGGCCCCAGGCTGGGAGGTGCTGTGGTGACCACCTTCGTCTCCCAGGCTCGGCGTGGGGCCGATTCCTTTCCCTTACTAACCCCCCCCCACAGCCTCGGTGACAGCTGTTGTTGCCACCACCCCCAGGGCGCAGGCAGAGGGTTGCCTATGGTGACCTTTCCTGGTTGAGTCTGGCGGGAGACCGGGACTGAGGGGCAGCTTGTGTGGGGTACGACAGAAACAGGCTCTCCGGGTTTCCCATCCTAGCGACCTTAGGAAAAGTTTTCTCAAGCTTGGGAGTGGGTATTGGGGCGCAGGATCCAGGGGGAGAGGAGAGGAGAGGTCGGGGAAGTCTGAGGTTGGGCGAGCTCAGCTTAGCGCCAGGTGGGCAGGAAGGGGTGTGGGAGGTGGTTTCGGAATGTGCGCAGGCCTGTGTGGGTGTGTGGGCTGCGGGGGAGTGCAAGGAGGTGTGTGTGGTGTGTGTACAGTAGGGATTTTCCGTGTCTGTGTGTATAGTGCAGATAAAAAGGGTGGGGTGATGTAGACCGTTTTGCCAGCGCAAGGGAAACCTGGAACACATGTCAGCATGTCAGCGTGCTGTGTGGTGTGAGGCTGTGTGTACAGTGTGCCAAACCCCATTCCTGAGGAGACTCGTAGTCCCCTAGAATTGTCCTTAAGGCCTCCTAAGGAGCTAAGCCAGGAACTAGACCTGCAGTCCTCGGAAACCCCTCCCATTAGCATGATGCCATTAGCAGAGCAAGGACACTGTGGGTTGTGTGCCCTTAGGAGCTCAGGAGTCTGGGTCAGCCTTGCCAGGTGGCTGTGGACTCAGTTCCAGTGAGAAGAAGTGCATCCTCTACATCAGGCCCTGGCACTGCCATCCAGCTGGAGAGCTGCTTGCTGCAGCTCAGAAGTGCCCTAGGCCTCCTTGGCAGGCTAGGCAGAACCCTCCATTTGGCATCATGTGGAGGCTTTTGGCCCCAGGCCTGACCCATCCCAGTGCCAGTTCTTGCCTCTGCCTTTGTGTGTGTATATGAAGTGTTGCCCTCAGAAAGGGCTCCACGCTCATGCCCTCTGGCATTTCAGTGAGGCTGCCACCGTGGGAGGGAGAAGAGGCTGGTGAGACTCACACAAGCTTGCTTTCTCTTTCTCTTGTGTTTGATACTGAAAGTGTGTGTGTGTGTGTGTGTGTGTGTGTGTGTAGACAGAGAGAAAGATCTGACATGTGACATCTTTGTCTCCAGGTCTCTTTCTATGGGAGTCTGTGTTTTGCCTGGTGCTCACCTCAGCCTGTCTAGGTTGCTGCTCTATCATTTGAAGCCAGGGCTCCACTACACCTGCTGGGCCACAGCCTAGGGCCCTGGGGTCTCCTCCTCCCCGATCCTGGGGGAGGGGTGGACATGTTTCCTCACGCATGCACGTGTGTGTGCATGCATTGTGTGTGCCTCTGTGTGTGTGTGTGTGTGTGTGTGTGTGTGTCCGCCCTGCTGCCTCTTTCACTCTAATTCAGCCCCTCCTCCCACGCTGTGGGGGAAGGAGACTGGCAGGGCTTCTGCAGGAGGCGCCCTGGGCAGCACCTGGGTGACCATCTTCCCGACCTGCCAATGTGTCCAGCTCACCCACCTCCTGTCTTGCTTTTTGGCCCCTCCAAGGCTTAAAGCCCTGTCTGAACGGTCCCCACCACCCCCAGTCCCTGGCCTCCCCTTGGACTCTTCTGGTTGAACCAGATGCAGAAATCACCTGTTCTTGGTGTAATGGGAGGGTCGTCCTTCTGGAAATGCTTGGCTTTGATGACTGTGGGGTTTCTTCCTCCCCTGCTTTATTTGCTGGCCTGTTCCTTCTGCTCTGGGCTGTTTTTGTTCTTGCTCATTCCTTTTTCCTTTGTGGTTATCAGAGATTTGGCCTATAGAGAGACAGCCCCTCTGCCTTAGATCTCTGTCTCTCCCAAGCCTACAGCAGCAGACCTCAGGGCTCTGCCTGACCCCTGGGGCTTTCACTTCCTGTCTGTCTTATGAGGGGCCACTTCATGCCTCTCAGCGCTATCCCATCATTCCCTGCTCCTGTTACCCCCTCCTTTCCCCTCCTCCCCACCTTCTTCCCTGAGTCCTTCCATATTCCAAGCCACATGACCCTTTGTCCACAGTTTTCTTTTGACAGGGATCAGGGACAAGACTCCCTGCCCCCTTTTCTTGGACGTCTAAGTGGGCTAAGTAGGCCCACGGGGAGAAGCCTGAGTTGGGGGTGCATCTGTTGTTTCTTGGAAAGGCTGAGGCAGAGCTCTTGGGTCTGACAGACGCCTTTGCGGAGGGCTAAGTGTATGTGACAGGCAGAGCCGCTTGTTTACTTCCCAGTCAGTGCTCTGAGAAGAAACGGAGCTGACTCCCTCCTTCCATCCTGGGAAGCCGGCTCTGTTTATGGTTTATTTAGAGGTCTGAGCCCTGATCTTAAAATGCAACCACTTGCTCCTGCACGTGGAAAGGCTGGTATGATGTCGAGGGGAGGGGGAGGCAGAAAGGAGCCTTGGGGAGGGGGATGAGGGGACCCCGGGCAGTGGCCCAGATCTTGCACCTGGGAAGCTGCTGTCTCCGCCTTTCTTCTCTGCCAGTGCAGATCTCAGCTGAGCCCACGCACCTCAGCCTCAGCTCCCCCTGACAGGCGAGGGGGCTGCTTTGGCGGCTCAGTGAGGGGAGCTGGGCTGCCTGACCCACATTCCTCACTCAGGGGAACCTTGGGATCCTTCCCCTGTAACGAGGGCTGTGATCACAGGAGACACCCAGGACCCTACTGAATGGACTGTACACCTGTGTCCATATGGCTGCCACCAGCCACCTCCTACCACAGCCTGAGCGTCTCTTAAAAACCCAGATTTCATTCCTAGAATCCCTCCCGGGGCTTCCTCTGCACAGAGAAGGGAAGCCACGTGCCTCCCGCTGCTCTAAGACCTCTGTGACACAGCCCGGCCTGGCTGGCAGGCTTGGCCCCTGCAAAGGACTTTGCACGGCTGCCCTTTCTGCTGGCCGAGGGCACCTCACATGGCACGCTTCCTCTTGTCATGGTCCTGGTGTAAATGTCACCTCCTCCTTAGTGCCCAGGTGATGTTTGCCTCCATCATTGTCCTCACTGACTTCAGGAGCGCACTCATACAAAGCAGTTATTGAGTCAGAGACTGTGGTGATGCAGGAGGCTCCCGCGCTGCCCTTAGGTGCTTCCACACCAGCCACAGCTTGGCTCCAACTCTCCCTCCTGGTGGATCAAGAAGGGACTTGGGGGAAGAAGGGCTGCTGGGCCTCGGGCTGTGGTGTGGACTCCACAGGCTAAAGGAGAGGGATCCCGTCAGAAGGAATTAGATCTAGCAACCTAATGGATCTCAGCCCAAGTTGTACAGTGGAATCCCACAGGGAAAATTTTCAGTAGCCAGTATCCCTAGAAGCCTTGGGCCTCACGCCAGACCAACTAAGTTTAATTTCTGGTGGAGGCCACAGGAGATCATGTTCTGAAGTCCCTCCGTGACTCTGTGAGGGGCCGCAGTTGGGGGCCTGGCAGCTGTTACTGGGGGTGTGGGCCCAGAGCTGTGTGCCCACAGACTGGCACCCAGTGGCCAGCACCAAGGGCAGGGGCTGTGACTCAGGTCAGTAGACACCACCCACTGCCCCAACTCTTGGGACGGTGCCTGCATCACCAAGGCCTTTGTCATCACCTCCCTCAGGCCTCACCTCCGGAGGGATCCCCATACCTGCTGCCCTGAGTCTTTTACCTCAGAGATGACCACATTGCCATTAGGAGTAGCTCCCATTTCTTCTCCCCTTATAAGGGGGCAGCTGGTTAGCTTTTGGGATGCAGACAGCAGTAAAGCAGCTGGAGGACAGGGACCCTCTCAGTGGATTTGCAGGGCAGAGGACACAAAGAAGCTGCAGGGCACAGAGGCAGCCCTGGGAGAGACAGGGGCCCAAGCTGAGAAGCCCACCAGGGTCCCGGGGGAGCCAGGTCCGAGGTTCTGAAAGCCCAAGTATGGAGGGGGAGGGGCCAGCTATGTGGAAGAGGGTGCCCAAAGAGGGGCAAGTTGGGGGAGGGGATTTTACAAAGTTCTGCTTCACATTATGAATGCAGTGCCTCCTTAGGTGTTCTCCCGGGAAGAAACAACAAATATTTGTGTGGCTTTTGCATTGTTTCTAAGTACAGGACTGAGGTTTTTGCTAAGGGTCCTCGGCACCTGGCAAGCACAAGGCCTGCTCCTGAGGGCCGGGCCTCCTATGCTCCTGCATTCCGGCCCTTCTCATCAGCCCTGCTAGGCTCTGCTCTGATTTCCCCAGAACATCATAGGGCAAAGTTAGGATAATTGAGAGAAGGTTGATAAAATTAGACCACCTTTTCCACCAAGAAAGGAGCAATGTGAGGACAGATGCCTCTTCCTCTTTCCAGGGCCCCTCGAGCCCTATCCTCACTTGCTTCGGTGTCCAACCACCTTTCCCTACCGCTGAGTCTTTCTCTAAGTCCACAGTGCAGGCAGAGTTGGAGACTCAGACACCCAGGAGCTCCTGCCCAGCCGTGTCCTGCCTGTGTCCTCCCCTTCCGGTGACTGACAGCAGGACCGAAACCCTCAGCCACTTCCACTAGCTCTGTTGGCCCAGTGGGATGCCCAGATCAGGACAAAGCACCTTGAGGCTCTCGGGTGCTCGATGAGTGCTGTCCTCTCTGCAGCCATCTCCTGTGGCAGGTGGTGGCTGAAGATGAAGATATGGCAAAAAATGGAGATAAGAGTGATGATGATGGTGATGTGATGATGGTGGTGGATGACAGCGTGATGATGATAGCAGTAGGTGATGGCAGTGATGGTGACTGATGCTGATCATGGTGGTGGTGACGGTGATGGCGAAGGGAAGCCAAGCCACTGGCTCAACTGTGCCCTGGGTGCAGACTGTTTCAATCCAGCTCCTTCAACCGTGTGTCCTTGGATATGACATTTACTTCCTTTGTGCCTGCAGTTGCTTGTCTTTAAACCTGCTAGCCCTTAACTCAGAAGATCATCATGAGAATTAAAAGAAGCCTTAAAGAGCCAAGGCCTAGCACATCAGAAGACTTAAAATGCCAATCATGAATGCTTGTAATGCGTTTACGCTGTGTAAGCCCTCTGCTTGCCTCTTGCCCTGACTCGGGTGTTATTTTTAACTTTCACTTTACTGACTGACGCCTATTCAGTGTGGTTCTTGGACACAAACATGTCCTCTGGTCCCAAAGTCTGGCCCCTCAGCTACCTGAAGGAGGTACACCATTACTTCAAATAGCTGATTACTGTGACAGGGAGCCTCTACCCCGGTGGCTTATGCTGCTCCACTCTTGTTGGTCCCTGGGAGGTGCCTTCCATGGCATGATCCCAGGACCAGGCTCTTCCTGTTCAGAGCTCTACCAGTTCCTAGGATCTAGGAGTCTGGGGAGGAGAGAGTGTGGAGGTTAGCGTGAGGTGTTTCCAAGGCCAGGTGTGGCATTTCTTGGGCAGAACTCACTGACATGGGTGGGACGTGGGTGGGTGTTGCTATAGTAGGAAGATGAAGAGGACTTTGGAATTGGGGCGACCAGCCATCTCTGCTGCACACGGGGAGTGGAAGCTGGTGGGCACCCTGTGCCAAGGTGGGGAAGAATGCGTGGCAAAAGCCCCCGCCCTATCCTGAGCTAGAAGGTCTGCAGTCTGAAATGCGGACCCAGGATGTGCCGCCCCCTCAGTGCCCAGAATGGCACTGCGGCCAGGGCTTGTTTCTTCTTCCCTCTCAGTGTTTTCTGCTCACTCACACCACATGTGTAAAAGGCTTTCATCTGGGTTCTGAGGGGTAGCCCCAGGGAATGAGGCAGGAGGAGAATGTACTACAGGACATGAGGGAGGTCGTCACAGACTCTGGTGCTGGAAACCAGACTCTGTGCTGCAGAGCAAGGACACATGTGCACCAGGGGCAGGATGCCCCTTCCTGCCCGGTGGTGCAAGGGCTAGACTGCATGGTAATGCAGCGACCACATCTCTGTGCCTGCGGGTTGTGACTCTTCTAGGAAACTGCCCTGTCCTCTGTCGTATCCAGCTACCTAGGCATGGCCCCAGCTCCCCAAACCTCCCCAGCTCAGACTGGCTCACTGCTGCTGCCCCCAGCCCTCACCCTTCTTCTGTAAAAGTGACATCCACCCGCTCTTCTACCCATCTATCGCCCATTGATCCATCCACCCACCTACCCATCCCACACCCTGGATGGCTCTGTGGGCTCCCGTTTCCATGGTTACTCCAGGGCCTGAGTCTGCTCTGGGTTTGCTGAAAGATTCTCCTGCTCCTGGTTCTTCTCATGACAGCCTTGCTGGGCGACCCAAACCCTGACTTGCTTCTGGGGTCTGGTGATGCTCACAGCTCTTCCTGTCCACAGACCTGACATTCCTTGCATGCTGGCTCATCAAGGTGATCAGCTTTTGAATTAAATATAAGCCCCAAAACTCCAGGGTTTGAATAAGTGCCATCATGGAGGGAGATGGCCACATGCAGCTAAGTCCCTGGATGTGGGGCAGCACCTCGGAGGGAGGGAGAAGGGGCGAGTCCTTTGTATTGATTACAGAAGCTATAATTATTTGCTGTAAGCCAGGCATTGTTGGAAGGATTAGCATCTAGCAACAACGTTGATTTACACAGCCACCTTGTGGGGTCTGCACTGTAGATATTCGGGGAGAAAACAGGCCTGCCATGCTCCAGACCGCACAGTCCAGGCTACAGGCTAACTTCGCCGAGGTGGGGCCAGACCCAGACAGGCTGTGCTCTCTGCAGCCACCCCGCCTAGGGGTCTGGACGTTTCCTGGGTCATTCTTCCTAGACTAGAGCTCCTGATCACCTCGCCCCACCCTGACAGAGACAAGCCCTGCATTTTCACGCTGGCACACGTGGGAGCAGCTGTCAGGACTCAGAGACCCAGTGAGGCCCATCTGTTCTCAGGAGCAGCCGCCCGGCCCTGTGTGGGGACTGGAGAGGGTTCCCTAGGGCAGAGGCAAACTGCAGCTCATCTTCAAAGGCCGGGAGGAGGGTGGGAAGATGCAATTCCATCAGAGAAACCCAGCGGAGGGAAGACACAAGATGTTCCCCCTGAGTGACAGAGAACCAATTCACACTCTTCCCTGCAGCCAAAAAATGAAGCTAATTTTTCATTTCTCTGCTTACGTGCAACTCAACTAAACATAGGCCTCTAGGAATGCAAACAATGACTGGATTTTC
Source organism: Petromus typicus (assembly GCA_004026965.1). Taxonomy (NCBI): domain Eukaryota; kingdom Metazoa; phylum Chordata; class Mammalia; order Rodentia; family Petromuridae; genus Petromus; species Petromus typicus. Next base: position 22,228 of record PVIR01005920.1, read on the forward strand.
TTAATTTAGGGGCAGTTTTAATTAAATCTTGCTAAAATGATGGAGGCTTGGGGTATTTTTATACCGGTAGGAAGCCATGTGGTTTGAGAAGAGAGGTGAGGAGCAGGTGCTAGAATTGCCTCCCCCAGGTGTGTCCTGCTCGGACAGGCCCCGCGCCCAGTGTGCTGCCCTCCGGGAGAGGCCGTGGTTCTTCTTGGGGATCCCTCCCATTTCCTTTGCTCTGGTGGGTATCAAAGGAACCCAGTTCCCTGAACTGCACTGATTCTAACTAGCTGGCCTGAAAAGAAAGATGTTCAAATGACTTAGTTAAAAGAGTTAGAATTCCAGAATTGTTTTTGAAAAACATGATCTAATTTTTACCAAAGGTTCATAGCATAAATATTAAGAAAGTCCAAGAGGATCTTCTAGTGCTTCCTGCTTACTGTTTCCAGTTTGCCTCCTGCTCTGAGCACATGGGTGGACTGTACTCTCCTCCCCCGTCCCAACTTGGAGGAACCGTGAGACTTGCCCTGGGCAATGAGCTGGCACTGAAGGTGGCACAGGGCCAGCCCAGCTTACTACCAGTGTGCAAGCCCCTAGTGTCTCCTTCCTTTGCTGAGAAGTGTGGGCTGAGACCCAGGTGCCCCAGGACCAAAACAGTGAGCAGCTGAACAGCCCCCAGAGCCCAGTGGCCCAGCAGCTCCTCACTATGAAGAAAAAGGGGCAGGTTCTGTTCCTGAGAGTTGGGGAGTCTCCACCAGGGTCTCTCTTCTCCCGACAAATGCAATAAATAACGAATGATTGCACAAAAACACTGCATTAATTTAATTCTTTCATTTTAGATTATTTTGGAATCTCAGAAGTCATCTGTCCAGTTTCATCTGGGGTAAGGAGAAGTTTGCTCTTGGTAGGCCCCAGTAAAATTGCTGGAGAACATATGCAGCTCATTAGAGCAAAATGCTCATGTCAGCAGGCTGGCTTTGGAACCGTCAGGGAAGGATAAAGGGACCCCCCAAAGCGGTGGTCAGAAAGGGAGGAGATTTCATCTTCCAGAGGACTGTGGGTGCAGACAGGAGTGGCTAGGAAAAAAGTAAAAGTGTCTAAAGAAGGATCTCAAGAAACTCTTCGATCCCTGGTACCAAAAAAAAAGAGAAACTTCTATATGATGTGCTGCTACATCAAGAAAACTCTCATTAGGAAGTAGTTGTTGAGGAAATGCAAACTAGTGTAATAAACAAATGTATTTATGATTCCAACCTGGGAAAAGTTTACCTCTTATTTATATGGAGTTCAAAATATTTGTTCTAAATTGAATGGCACTCTCCTACAAGTGGTGATTCGGAGAACTGGGCTCTTTTTCAGCTTCAGCACATCCTACCTCTGTTGTGAGTCTCATGGAAATTGAGCCAGGAGCAGGGGAAAGAGCATGGAGAGGGAAGGAGGCTGCTTTCATGGCTTTGGTCTAGAAGAGCTACACGTTCTATCCCCTGGCATTTCATTGGTCTTAACTCAATCACCTGACTACTCCTAAGTGCAAGAGCACCTGGGAAATGTGGTCTAACTGCATGACTGGCAGGAGGAGTAATAAGGCTAGGTAGAGACATAGCCCCTTTATGTCACAGACATGCTCTATTCTTCCAAAATTGGGTTTGAGTATGCTTTAGAATATAACCCTTTGTTGAAAGAGCTACATGCAAAGCCAGTTTGTGTAGGTTTCATTTGGGGGTGTTGGTGTCAGAATTTTGCCCAAGGCACAGACTTGAGCTTCTTTAGATTAACATGATTGCCATAGACGTAACACTGGACTCACAGACATACCTTCTGGCATTGTCAGAGGGGATTTAATACAAACAAATGTAGATGAATGAGGGAAAAAAGCACTGAAGAATACTCAGGAAGCCTGAGAGAACTGTCAGAGAGTATTCTGGCATCAAGATTTGGTTTTATAGGTGAATATGGCTTTTAGGACAGAGCATAAAATGACTATCTTGTAGGAGAGTATGGTTTTCAGATCCCAGTACCACACAGAGTCCTGGTTAAATGGAGGAGACTTGCAAAAACACTTGCAAATTTGGTCTGAGCATGGACACCCAGCTCCACCAAAGAAATAGTGTTGTATTAAGGAGTAAGTCCAGGATAAGCACACTTGGATTAGTGCGAACAGTTGCTCTGCTCTTGCTGGGACCTGCTTGCTGCCCAGGAGCAGGGCAGCTGCTGTGAGGCTTGACATCAAGTCAGCTTTGGAAGTGTTTAAACAAGGTCATTGCTACTAGAAATGCAAGAAATCCACAGGAAGTTCCATGCGAGGAACCAGAGAAAAGGATTTGGAGTTGTCTTAGTAGTCTTACCAGAAGGTTTTAGAGAAAAGGCCTCAGGTCCTAAGCTGCGGAAATCATTTGCAACTCTAAAAACACCAGATGTCTGATTCAGTGGCTGCTCGCCTTACTGCCCTAGAGGGAGTGGAGGGTGGCTAGGATGTATACAGCAAATCCACGACGAGGAGTCTGTCACCAGTGAAAACATCTTGCTGTGCTGCAATGGGAGGAGCTGCTGTAGCAAGGCATCCCTGTGGGAGCAATGGAAGCTAGCTTGGATAATGAGAAGCACTTGGATCAATCCTTGTGGGAGAAGGATCAGCAACTTTTGGCAAAGAGTGGCTGAACAGTTGAAATCTGCTTTTATACTGAATGGGCCTCATGACTTTCCTCTGCTGGTGCAGCTAATCAAGACTGAGGAACAAAGAGAAGAGATTGAGAATCTTTTCCTAGCAAGACTGGACTTCAAACTAGGCCAGCCAGGGTGGCTTGTGGGGCTGAGTGCACATCAGCCAGAGAGGCAAGTCGGGCTGGAGAGCAGTTTCCCTGATCACTCTACCTCAAGCCCAGGACTTAGGTGAAGACATTATCCCCTGACGTTCTTAGAACTTGTTTTGAGAGGTGATATTAGTCACACTGCAAGGGACTTCTCAGGCCCCTGCAGGAGTGAGACAGGGTCTCTCCCAGTCTGCTCTGAACTTGGGAGTAAGTGACAGGTCAGTTGATTTCCAACAAGAACCACCATCTTGCTTTATAACTGTGAGGAAATGTAGTCTGTGCAGACTCTGGAGGAAGAGGCTGGGTGGGGGATGGACCCAGAGGCTAATAATAGAATAGGGGCTGCACAAGCTGGAGAGGCAGCTCTTCACTGCTTTGAATCCCTCTCCAGACTTAGCAGGAGGAGAAAGGGAGTGTTATGGCTCAGGTCTAGGTATCACCCCAGAGCCTGACTCAGTCACAGGTGAGGCTTTTCAGAAGTGGCTAGACCTAGAATATACGATACTGGGATTGATTCATGGTCCAATGATAGGTTTAAGGGTGCTTGGATTAGAGACCACTACTACCCACTTTAAGCTGGAGTAGCGTGGGTAAAATATAAGGACAAAAAGAGGGCTAGGATCGGCTGCTTGTCACTTGCTTGCTGCCTTCTGCCTGCCATGAACTCTTCTCTGCCATGCCATCTGCCTTGAGATAACTGATTACGGACTGAAACCTCTACAAAGTGTAAGCTAAGTGAACCTTTCCTCCTTTACCTTGCGATGCTGCATATTTTGTCTTAGTAATCAGATAAGTAGCTAAGACAAGGAGGGTATGAGTTGAACAAAACGAGTTGGGAGTGCGGAGAGAGCGCTCACTGTTCAGGAGTCAGCACTTGATCTTTGTTGTCCCTTCATACTTTGGAAAAAGAATTATCCAAGTTGTTAGTTGGCTCTAGAGAAGCTGTAATAAAAGGACTTTATGGCATTGAATTCAAAGCTCAGCTTGGTGGCTTCTCATGAGAGCAATGCAAAACTTTTTTGCCATTTCACTAGAAGATGCATCTGTAAATCTCTATTCCTCAAGGATCTAAGAGTTGAATTTTGTTTCCTACTCAAGAGCTAGGAGGGCCAGAAGGGCACTCAAACTTACATGAGTTGCATGTAATAAGCACATAAAAATGAATGTGACTTGATGAAAATACAACATTACCTCCTTAACTATTCTAAGATTCCTGATAGGTACCTGAAATCCAGGACAGTAAAGAGCCCTAAGCATATTATAGTTTTCCTATATCCTATGTAGCACTGTCCCATGGTACCAGAGTGAACTTGTCTGTTCATGTTTCATCCCCTTGTGTCTCTTTTACAATCACTACTCATACTTGGGGAAGATTATTCATAAAATAAAGGTTACTTGAGCACAAGCTTTGTAAAGCTATGACCGTTGAAAGGAAAGGTCCACTGAGAGACTGCTGGGGGCAGGCAGCAAACACAGTGTGATGATTCATATGACATGTGAAGGAGCAGGATTTGGGGGGCTCAGTTTAGAATTTATGATGGTTTGTTTCTGGAACTTTCCATGTGCTATTTTCAGACTGCCATTGACTATGAGTAACTGAAACACAGCAAGTAAACTGAGGCCAAAGAGGCATTACTGTCAGCTTTATCTAAATACCAAAGCCAGTTGGTCAAAGTTTTGGGAGTGATAGTGGATCATTTATTTATATAGTATACAACTCATGCTGATGATGAAATGTTGTAAGGTATCTGCTTTGGAAATTCTGCACTCCGTCTTAGGAGCTGGAGACATACCAAAGGCCTATTGATGCATGGATAAATTATTAAATGAAAAGAAACACTTAGCATCCACTTCCCAGCTTTCTTCCTTCACCTAACACCTGTGGCATTGGTGAATGGTTTTATTTCAGCAGACACACAAGTGTGTGTGTGTGTGTGTGTGTGTGTGTGTGTGTGCACATGTGTCTAAGGACACACTTGTGGAGGTGGGGTAAGAGGATGACAGATAAGGTCATAGTAGTGCCACATGATAAGTACCTTTAATGCTATTGATCACCTGCCTATCATCGGCTGGGGGAGGAGAGCAGAAGTGATGTGTATGTTTCCATCAACCGTATTACTCAGTGAGCAGCAGTTGAATCGTTCATGTATTGATTTATACATATACAATCCCATTCATACTGCATATCTCACTCTCCAAGCAAAGCATTTGAAGTAGCTGAAATTCATTCTACCGCAGTCCTCATTCTTTTATTTATTCAACAAATATTCATTAATTCCTGATCATGTTCTCAGGAAAATAGTCCACCACATCCATGAGTTCTGTATCCCCAGATACCACTAACTATAGATTTAAAATTCTTGGGGAAAAAAAGGATTGCATCTGAACTGAACATCTACAAACACACATTGTGATCATTATTCCATGTTTAATATCATGTAATTACTATTTACACAGTATTTACATTGAATTAAGTGGTATAAGTAATCTAGAGATGGCTTAAAGTATACAAGAGGATGTGTGCAGGCCATATGCAAGTAAGACATCATTTTCTTTTCTTTTTATTTGAGATAGGGTCTTGCTTTGTAGTTCAAGCTGGTCCTGAGCTCAGCCTCGAACTCAAAAATCCTCCTGCCTCTGCCTCCCGAGTGCTGGGATTACAGGCATGAGCCACCATGCCTGGGACTGTGGTATGTGGTGCATATTTCTGGTGGATATGAGTCTCCACACCCGACATTGTTGCATGTGGTTACTGGGGATCGAACCCCGCACTTGCACTTTCAAGGCAGGTGCTGGAACCACTGAGGAAGGCCCAGGATGTCATTTTCTAATGGGGCTTGAGCACACACAGATTTCGGTATGCCAGGGGTCTGAAGGAAACACCTTTAGGTGTTGAGGGACAACTACAGCTCTGGGCAAGACAGACAGGTCTAGGGAGACAGAGCTATGGTTCCAGGTTGATGCTTGGGATGCCTGGTCCAAAGGGTGATTCTGTATCTCTTCCCGTTGCTCCCAGGAGGGGAGGGACGTGAAAGGCACCATGCAGAGGTCTTCACATGTCCCTCACCGAGGAGCAGGGCAGAGGCTCCTGTGTTTCAGCTGCTCCTTGGCCTGTGAATTCTCCCAGTTCTGAGCTGAACAGTTTGAGTCAGCGATCTCCTACATTCTTCCAAACCCTTTTTAGCTGCCTGGCTTTTAATGCAATAACCACCAAGATATTCCATTATCTTTAGATCAGTGCTTTTTAATTTTTCCCCTTTCTAACAGCTCAAATTAGAAATAATGTGGAAAAACTTAGGAAACACGAATGCAGAGAAAATAAGTGAGGCTGATTCAATGGCCTTATATTCTAAACAGAATCTGATTGTTGGGCCTGTGACTTGGCCGACTCTTTCCTCTTGGATGTGTGGCACACTCTGGCCAAAGAAGGGACCACTGAGGGTGTGAGGTGCGTGGCTTTCACCCGTCTTGTAGCCTGGCCTAGAAGACATTTGGCTCTGAGATGGAAGACAGCTGAGGATGAGTCAGAAGGGACTTCAGGGCAGCACAAGGCCCCAGAGCCAGGTTGACCATGTTTTTCAAGCCTTAAAATTGAAACACATGGTTTGGCACATGTAGGATAGAAAATCTGGACTTAGAAAAGTCACATCACAGGATGTAGCTGTGTCCAGAGGCGGGCTTGGAGGCTAGCTAGGGGTGGGTTAGACTGACATCCACGCAGAATTCTGAGCACCTGTTTTCAGGAAGTGAGGGCTTGGGGCCATAGCTGGCTGGAGAACATGGAAAGAATGGGTGGCAAAATTGCCTTGGGGAAGAAGAGAAGAAGAGACTAAAGGGGGAGGGAATGTCAGTCCCTCCGAGGATTCCCCATGTAGACAAAGAGGTCCAGACAGCCAAAGAGGCTGTTTTCGTAAGAAAGTTGAGGACAACTTTCTGGGTGTGAGCAGGCTGCTTTGGGGCTCCTGACAAAATGTGGGAGATGCCATTCCTCTCCCTTTGCTTGGAACGCTGCTCTTACATATCCAACGTGCTGACGTGTCCTTCTCACTCAGAGAGTCAGCATTCTTTGAAGGGTGTTAGCATCAGTGGGTTCCCACACAGATTCAGCTGAGTGACAGGCCACGGAGCTTAGTGGACAGCTTAGGGATAAGAGAAGGATAAGGAGAGGGATTCTGGGTCACTGGTGCTGTCAGACTTTACCCAAGGAGACTGTAGTTGAAATGGAGCACACCTACACAAGCACAGGGACGTTTTCTTTCCAAACTCAAAACCAGGTCACATGGTAGGTGACATGGCTGGATAATAGGATAGCGCATCTAAATTCAGAACAGGCCCAGGAAAAAGTGCCAAAGCATGTCAGATTAACTTGATTGAAGGTTTAATTTGATTAGATCCTAAACCTTGCATATGTGTGCTTATTTATCAAACCTATTGTCTAAGCAAAACACGAATCCTCAGTCAACTTCATAAAATCAGCAGGAGCATTGCCAGCCAGAGGCTTTGTGGTTTTTTGTTTGTTTTTTGTTGTTGTTGTTGTTGTTTTCTGATTGAACATGTTGAGGAGGCTGTGACAGTGAGACCAATTTAGAATACAAATGATTGCTTAGACTCTCTTAAAGGCTTTAGAAATATATTTGAATCTCTGAGTCTACCCTGAAGTCAGCAGAGTGTTCATGAATAAATTGTTGTGCCTTTGATTCAACCAGAAGTGGGTAGATGTGCTGAATTAACGAACCTTTCTCTTCTCCTGGTCCTTCTCATGGTTATGGCAATGTGCATTTCTGCTGGCTTTGTGAAATGTAGATGAAATATAATCTCCCCAGAATTGATCTGTTCTACATCACTGAATTCCAGCTATTTTCATTTTTATGCCAGAATCAAATCTAACTTATTATTATTGTTGTGGAAAATAATTATAATCCCTTAATTGTCATGGTACTTGACAATTAAACCAATTCACAAATGTTATTTAATTCCATCTTCACTATAACACTGAGAGCTAAAGAGAGTAAAAAGGATCATCTGGGCCTCCAACTCCAAATTGCTTATCTTTTCCACATGGTAAACTGAGGCTCTGAAAGGTCAGGTGATGCCCTGGCTAGGAGCAAGAGAGCCACCCAGGCAGCAGTGGAGGCCAGGGCAAGTGTCCCTGCCCACCCTGCATTCTGGCCTCACCGAGCCCTGTCTTCTAGGTGCAGGAGGCAGGCTTGTCCACCTTTATTCCGCAGCACACTGCCTGATACATGCTGGGACTCTAGCTGATGCCGTTCTCCACCCATCTGCAAGTGATTGCAGCCACCATTCAGAAGTCTGAAGCCACAAGGGTGGAAATGAGATAGCATAAAGCTTTCCTCTGACCAGCATGGAAGTAAAAGGTCAGGAGTCACACCACACACACATACACATGTGTCCACATATGTGCATGGGTGAACACGTACATCTGATGGCTGTGTCCTCATTCCTTTCCTCTTGCTGAAGTTGGGTGTAATATGTAACGATAGCTAGGACAGACTGAGCTTCACATGTCCTTAGTAAGCTCAGCTCCAGTGGGGCAGGGCAGGGCCTACATGATATGTTATGGTTTAGAGCTACAGGGATTCCCAAAGCCCAATAGGCTCAGAAGGAGGGTTTTTGGAAAGTGGGTCATGGGGGCCCGGTACTCATTAGTGGATTAATTCATTAGTGAGTTTAGCAAGTGAGGCTGCTAGTCAGCAGTGGGGCCAAGTGGGAAGGTAGAGATGACTGAAAGAGAGACGTGGGAGGTGTATCTCTTTCTCTACCTCCTCTCTTCTCTCTCTACTTCCTGGATCCAATTACTCAAGTAGCTTTCCTCCACACAGGTCCTTCCACATTTCTCTTTCTGCCTTGGACCTAGAAGGAATGGACTGAACCCACCAAAACTATGAGCCAAAACAAACCTCTGCTCCCTTCAGTGTTTTGTCCCAGCAAGGGGCAAGCTGACTAATGCAGACTTGTTACCAGAAGTGGGGTCATTGTTAGGATTACACCTCACCATGTGACTTGGAAGATTTTGGAACTGGTTTGCAGGATAAATTCAGAAAGGTTTGAAGATACTGGCTAAAGAAGCAGTAGAAGACTGCAAGCCAAGCTTGATGAGAGATTCTGGTCAGAGACCAATGGCGCAAAGTATGAAGTTCAGATGGTAAAGCCCAGTCTTGGGAGGTCTCAGCTGAGAACAAGGACACCACTGGCAGTGGAGGTAGAGGCCATCTGTGTTATTCCCCTGCAGAAAACTTGTCATCATTTTTCCCAGATCCTAGGCCTTTGTGAGACACTGAGACTAAGAGCAACAGCTGATCAGCCTGGGCAAAGCAAATTTCAAGGCAGCGCAACATTCAAGCTGTACCATGGGTACTGCTTGATGCTTCTACTCAGGTTTATAGTGAGAAATAGGAGAAAAAAGCCCATTTAAAAGTGTTCAGTTTTTGCAGAAAGGAAATTGGAGCAAAGGAGAATGTGGCTACCTGCCAACTATAGACTAAGACCTCTAAAAATTGTAATCCCAGATAAACCTCTCCTGCTGTAAGTTGTGGGTGTCAGGTACTGTGTCACAGTGACAAGGGAAGTGACTCAGGATGTCCTCATGTTCCTCCTCATCCAGAACACGGGGCTGGTGATAATTCTGTCATCACCTGATCCAACTTCCTCCTTTTACAGAAGGGGAATTCCAGGCTTAATTCTGAACTTAGGCCACCTGAGTGAAACACTTTCATTCATTTGTGGTAGTCAACCATGTTTTATTTACCTACCTGTAGGCTCCTCTGGGAAGAATTAGGGTACTCTACCTGGTTTCACTGAGGAATTGCATAGCATTGTAAGTAGCAGAAGACTTAACCACTCTCACTTTAAACAACAGCCTGGATGCAGATGCTTGGTTTGGGACTCAGGGCCACCAAGGCTGGCTCATGAGTCTTATCCTCAGGCTGCCTTCTCATGTTCTCAAGAGGACTGTTGTACCTCCAGTCATAGGTCTATACACCAGACAGAAAAAGGAAGCGGCAATGCTAGCCAGCCTCCCCTCACATCTCATTGGGCTATACTGGCTCCCATGACCACTTCAAACTTCAAAGGATATTGGGGCAAAAGAACCTTTTAGCTTGTCCTGCCTCTATGGTAGGTGGAGGTAAAAGAGACGGGAATTAGAATTAAGTGTTAGTAAGTTAATCTACCTGACAGTTCCTAGTCAGACATGAGCCAAATGTAATTAGATTAGCAAAGAAAATGTATGTTTCTTTCACCTAAATATAGTAAAAAAATACATGTGCTTCATACGTATAATAAATCTTTAAAGTATCTAGTGTGGTTTTAGACATGGTTGACAATGGGTCAGATTATCTAAATTCAGGATTGGTCCTCATCTTGACAGTAGGTTCCGTTTGACCGAATCTAAATCCTAATTACATTTGTGTCCATACCCGGTCCATTGTGCACGCTGTGTGGGAATCTATGGCCAACTTTCAGACATCATCAGGAGCAGGAGCCACAGTGTCCCTGCCGTGCCGCAGAGAGTGGCCAGGCCTTGGGGAGGAAACCCACAGGCTCTCTGGCCAGAAGATGGAGCTTGAGGCAACTGTAATCATTCCGGGTAAAGGAAATAGATTTGAAAGGAACAGTCAAAAGAGCAGCCCCAAACTCTGTGCATACCCTTGCCCAAATCTGTCTGGCCCCTCAACCGTATACATTCATCTTGGCAAGAGGACGTGAGAGCTGATCTCAGCCAACACAACTGCCTGCTATAACCAGTCAAACTCAACAAAATTTATATCCATCTCCACAGCCACTGCAGATGGGAACTGTCATTTCCCACATCTCAGTAGAGGCTCTGGGTGCCCTCTAACGCCCCCTGGCACTATCTTCCCTTAACACAGAACCAATGGCTCTCGGCCTGCTGTGCTTTGCCAGGCCAGAAGGACAGAGTTGTGGCCCGCAATTCCCAAGTAACCCTCCATCATGGTAGGTGGCAGTTGATGGATCAATATCCCAGATCTTTTACTGCTGAAGGGAGGGAAGGTAGATAGCCCTAGACATTCTGCACCGTCTCCAAGAGTGACCTAGTGGAATTAGGCTCAGATTTGCCACTTGCTTGGCAGTAAATCTTTCACCGGTTTTCATGTTTTCCTTTCCTGCTCCCCATTAGCCCCTCCTGGGAACACTTCCCAATGAAGCCATCTGCTCTACCATCCACAGCTCAGGGCTGCTCCGACTAGGATGACACGGTGCCACAGGCTCCGAGAGATGAAGCAGATCACCCAGGCTCGCCAGGAAATAAGTAGGTGCCTCTAGGACTTGACTTGGGCTGGTGGAATCAAAACCAGACTCCTTAACTGCACCCCAGAGCTGCTTCTGAGCCTCTGGGTTACAAAGGGCCTTCGATGGGAAGGGCAGCCTGCAGGTGGGGCCGGGATCAGGTGTGTGGCTGCAGTGCATCTGGCTGCTCTTCACATGCCAGCAGTTGTGCGGCCAGCTAAGGACAGAGTTGTATCTCACTTCTGTATCTCACAGACTCAAGGCCTAAGAAAGTCAAGGAAGGGAAAGTTATGCCGCCTCGGGAAAGCAGGGCTTCTCTATCTAGCTGTCCTGGAGGCAGAGGGGGCTCCTACACCAGGGATGCAGAACCTTCCCTGTCCTTCCCCGTGGGATTTAGATTTTTCCTTCCTCTTAGACACTCAGACCCACCATGGAATATGAGCCAACCCCAGCCTCCGGAGAGCTTGGATCCTCTGACGTTCAGGAGAAAGAGGAGTTTGTCAAGACTCTCGATCTGGCTCAGGATGTGTGAAGCTCAGCAAGCCTCTCAATAGGGCCTGTCCATCTGAGGGCAGGACTTTGACATGGCTGGATGACTGCAAGAAACACACAGCACTCAGATTTGATCCAGTTCCAGCTACACCACTCAACAAGGTCCCTTAATGGTAACAAATAGCCAGGGTATGAAGATTAGATGGTGCTGCATTTGTACAACTGCCTTGGACTTAGCAAGTGCTCAATAAATGCACAGGCTCTACGAAAACTAACGATACCTGCAAAGTGTGGGGCTGAAGGGCGATGTGATCCCCTATATGTAGAGTTGCCCTGCACTGACAGGACGTTTACTGAATGTTAGCAGTCATCTTCTCTGGGTAATGGGATTTAGTGGCGATTTTTTTACTCTCTCCTTCTACATGTGTGTTCCTTGATTTTGTTTTTATAATACAAGCACACGTGTAAAACATCACTCACCTGTCACTTCCAAGTGTTCTTGAAAAGGCTAGATTTTTGATGTGCTTGAGCACGACAGCTTTGGACTACGAGTTTAGGAGGAAACCAGTTAGTCTTCCTAGCACAGGAGAGTTTGGATTCCAGATCAGTCTGAGAGGAGGGTGAGGCTGGGCAGAGGTGGGAGAAAGGGCAACAAAGTAACAGGATCTCCCGGTCCCCAACAAGACTTTAATGTTTGCACATGGTCTGCTACACTTTTGCTCAAGCTTTTGTTGTGGAAAGTGAAATGGGGGCCACATTTCCTGTAAGATTAATGTGGAACAGGACAGAGGCAGCAGAGGGGGACACGTAACCCGTGTGGGTGGTTAATCCATCCTGTTCTTCCTGGAATCTGTCGGGATTGTGCGAGGCCTGTTGAGTTCCACTGAGCATCGAATTGCTGGAGCATGAAGCAGAGGTCCCCGTCACCACCCTGGTTAGCGGCATAAACAACAAGACCCACTAGTGTTTCCTCTCCAGGTGCTGGGGGTGGGCTCAGCTGGGCAGCTCAGCCTGGGGGCCTCCTCCCGCTGCAGTCAGCGGCGGCCGCAGCCCTCACAACTCACAGGCCTGGAGTCTGGGCCGGAGAGGCTCAGCCCCGAGGCTGGGCAGCGCTGTCTCCCGGTGGGTTTTCCAGACTGTGTCTCCGGCAGGGCATCTTAGAGGAGTGGAGTTTCTCTCACGGCTGGTCCCACCCCCAAAGTTGTGTACCAGCTGGAGGCCTTGTCGCCTTCCTGACTCAGCTTTTGGTTGTCACGAGGCCGTTTCCTCTGTGTTCTCTGAGTCAAAGCAGCCAAAAGGCCCCCCAGGTTCCAGGGCAGAGGACCCGACTTCCATCTCCTGATGGGAGAATTGCTGAGTCCTGGAGCGAGCATGTGGGACTGAAAATATTGTTGTGGCCATTTTTGGAAGATACAATCTGCCACTAGACATTTCACACATGTTGAGGGGCAGGGCGGTCCTCAGCTAATATCTGAGTTGCAATCAGCAGGAAGAAAACAACTATTTTCTTTCTTTTTTAAAAGAGGCAAAATATTAACAGAAGTAGACTTCAAATCTAATCTAAATTGTTTACAAGAACATGGATGACAAAGAGGAACTTTTATTGCAGCAGATTTGCCAGAATTGGCTGTGAAGATCATGGTGAAAGTGACCGAGCCAGAAGAAGAAGCATTAGTCTTGTTCAGAACTCTCTGCACGGAGCTAGCCACGCCTATGAGCACACAGGAAGTGCCTGGAAGCCAGCAGAGGGCCTCAGGCGGAACCTGCACTCTCTCGATGTGAAAGAAGAGTGAGGTGAAGTCCTCAGGGTGCGGCCCAGAGAGAGACACTCGGGACACTCTTTGCACAAGTCACCTGCATCTGTTCCACGTGTGACACCTTGGGGAGAGGAATCCGGGGGCATGGGACTCTCCTGTCCAGCTCTGGACTTCAGCAAGTGAGCCACAGCCTTTCAGACCTGGTCACCTGGGACTCTGGCACCAAGACCATCTCTCTGGATCAGGGCCCGGCACCACAAGGCCTTTCCTCCTCCCTCACCCTGGCTTTCCCTGACTCCGCGTGTAAGTCCCTAACAGACCTGATGCTCCCTAGTCTGGGTCACAGGGTTAAAAGCAGCCTCTCCCACCCCCTGGATGGCATGTGCAGCAGCAGTCTGGGTGTCAGAATGCCAGACCGCATGTGGAGTTGGAGGGAAGGAAGGTCCACCTCACTGGTCTTGGGTAGCAGGGCACAGTGCTGACAAGTTTGAAAATTCTTCCTAACTGTATTTTAGCTCGGACAGCAAGATTAAAGACAAAGCCCTCCATGAGGTTGGCATTTACCTTTCCTCCTCAGTCTCAGGTCAGCATTTCCTGGCCCCTTGGGCCATCCTGCCTACCCAAGCTACTCCCTGTCACCCACATTCCAGGCACCACTGATATCCCTGGGTGAGAGTTTGACTGACCCCAGCTCCAGATTCTTAGGAGATGGAAAGCAATTGGTGCACGCATTCTGATTTCTCTTTTAATAAGTTGTCCTTTGATCTTTGTTCATGAACTCATACAGTGCAAACACTGAAAAAAATCGTGGAGAACATCTACTTCTAACTCCTTATTTGTATAAGCCAGGAAACTGAGGCCAGGAGGGATTTGCTTCCTAGTTTCCCGCCAGTATCTTAACAGGAGTTTGCCCAGGGGCCTATTTAGGGCATGGCACGAACCTCCTTCCCCACTGCCAGCATGCCCCTCCAGGCCCCTTCCTAGTTTGCAGTGGGCAGGCCGTGCCGGAGATCATGCCAGAGAGTGTCAACCAGGAACGTGTCTTCCTTCTTGAAATACACAGTGGATCGGCAAGCAGGCCCCTTAAGACCCCAGCAATGCAGCTTGCTCCGAGCCCAGCACACAGTAACCCAGAAACATATGTGGTGAGCAATAGCAGTCATAAATTTTATGAGATTATGTGTTCCTAATGTGAGATTTCAGGCTGATCTGTTTGTTGAGCTATGCCAAGCTTCAGCGTGATTCAATCAAATTGTGCTCAGTCTTCCTTTATTTACTCTGGGTGAGCGTGAGTCACGGAGTATGTCTCTGGTCCCGTCTGCTGAACTAATTTACCCCAAGCATGTTGATGGATTGGCGATTTGTTTCCGCTGAACGTCCAGGGTTTATTTACTTAGATCGTTCAGTGGACCTGCATGACACACGGTGAAAATCTACAGCCATCCTCAGACTCAGGTCACTTTGAGGAGTCCTTGAGGGGCAGGGGCACACGAAGGTGCTGTGGAGTCTTTCCCATCTGGTCAAATCACAGACAATGCTTTGCTGCCTGTGACTTGACCATCCACTCCTTATCACTGGAAGGCACTTTGGCCAACTCTGTGTCCCTGATCCAGGCCATGGGGCTCTGGAGTGGAGGGGACTTTGATCATCTCCGGGGCAGATGAACAAAATCTGCAAGGTTTCGAGGGAGTCTAGTCACCAGGCATGCCCGTCCTTGCCTGGCTTGCCAAGCCTCCGGGGGATGGGCACATGGCGCTGCAATCTGGGCCCCGCGTCCTCCGTCCCTCATCTCAGCCCTCAGAGAGGATGTCAGGTCCCCTGGGCCTGAGAGCAGTGAGAACTGATTTGTAGCCTACAGGGAAGGTTTGGGGACTTCCTGACTCCCAGGGGTGAGACAGATGTGACCTCCTGACCTTGAGGCTTGGGTGAGAAGCTTCCCTTGATTTTTACTTTGATCACATAGCCAACTGTCCTAGTTTGCTCAGGACTGAAGAGTTCTAGGACATGGGACTTTGCTGTCCTAAAAAGTGGAAAATTCTGGGCAAAGGAGGACAAGTCAGCCACCCTAACTTTGATGTCCCATGATTTTGGCAAGTGAGGCCCAGAGATGTGGGCAGAGGTGGGAAGGTCCCTCTCTCCTCAGATAGCTACTGTAAGAGCTGGGCCTGGCCAGCAAAGTTACAGCTGTGGTCGGTCTCTTCTGAGACTCCTGTCGAGATTTAATCACCATGGAAACAATGTTAAAATCCGGGGCCTTTCGGAAGTGGTTCGCCACCATTGCAGAGGGATTGAGGCCATTCACAACCTGCAGGTGTGCCCGGGTTACTGTGAAAAGCACTCATGAAAACCTCGCTCTTTCACACCTGCTTCCCTGACCCTTACTTTCCACCCAAGATACCCAGAGCTGCATCCCATCTCCCCTGACTTTTTTTTTAAACAAAGTCTCATCAAGTTGTCTAGATTGTCATCAAACTTGTGATCTTCCTGTCTCAGCCTCCTGAATAGCTGGAATAACAGGTATGTGCAACAGTGCTGGTTTTCTACTCTTACACAATGGAATGGCACACCCCAAAGGCCCCCAGCAGAGGCCATGCTGTACCCTCAAACTTCCCAGCTGCCTCCACAACCATAAGCAACACATTTCTCTGACCCGGAGTCCCCCCACTCCCACCACTGTAATAATGAGTGTTTCCCTGCCAGCTTTCTCGGCACACAACACCATCTCCCTCTGGTGACAGGTGGTGACAGGTTTTCCTGCCAGCATGAGGCGATGACAGGCCCCAAGCCCACCCTAAGGGGGAGCGAAGCCCACAGTCTCCATCGGGTGACAGGCAAGCAGAAGCGGCTGTGACAGCAAAGACAGTATGACCCTTGCTGAGCGGCATCAACATTCCTGAAACCCTGTTGGTCTGACACAGCTTCAGATTGGCAGCAGATGTCAGATGGGTCTCTGGTGGTGGTGGTTATGTGCAGCTCTATGCTTTCGTCTTTTATTTTTAGGATTAAAAACTTAGAACCCCTACGATAAAATTTTCACTCTAAGGGTAACATCCAGATTCTATTACACCCTAGGTAAGAGTAGGGACTCTGGAGCCAGACTGCCGCTTATATGACCTTGAATACCTTCATGTAATTACTCTACTCCTTAATTTCGTAACCTATAACATGGGCACAATGACAAGATAACTCCACGGATTAAATTAATTTTCACAAAGAATTTAGAATGAGGCTTGATATATTGTAATTACTTAAAAAAATATTATCTGCGACACTGGAATGGAATGGCAAGTGCATTGAGTACATAAGCAGACAGGAAGATTCTCCAACCTCAGTGCAGTGGTCCTTGTCCAGGAGCTCTCCTGCCTGGTCTCCTGCTTAGCGAGTAGCAAGGTATCCTGCCTCACCTGGGCATGGCTTCGCCCTGTCACCCAGAATCCAGATGTCAGCCCCTCTAAGCTAACTGGGTGACTATTTGCCAACTTCCACCCCCACACCCAGAGAACACGGCAAGTGTGTGCCCATACAGAACTCCTCTGGGTGCTTCTTATAGGTTGAATTTTGGCTCCTCTATTATTTTGGATCTATATGGCATTAATCCTACTTCAAACATCTTGCCAAATTAATCCTGAGCCAATAAATTTAATAGTGGACATTTCTAAAAGTTTACCTTTGGCTTGAATTTTACAATCTATGTCTTTATTAATATACCAAAATGTTATATTAAAAGAATTGCATAGAGTGTCTAATTGAGTTTTTATTGTCATGGTGGCCTAAGCCCAACTTTCCCATCATGCATTTGACAATGTTTCAAACCTATGTTTGGTAGATGTGTATTTAATACACATTTCACTGAAGCTGAAAAGCAATTGTATAATTCTTAATGATATAAAAATTTGGTAGCGTCAGAAGAGATTTTTTGCTGCACCACTTGCTACTCAGATAAACTATCCATAGTCAAGGAAGAGAAGATGCCCTGGAATTACTTCTTAAATTCATCAGCTTCATTCTTCTGTGTTTTCTACACATATTTGCAGCACTCTGATACCTCAACTGCTTGGATTACTTTATTCTTGACTGTTTAAGTAAGTTGTCTGTTAACATTATTTATAATCCTTCTCCACTTGTGTCCTTTAGTGAAAAAAATCCACAATATGTGTACATGTAAAAATATTTGCATTTTGGGAATCCACAAGTCCAATCAAAAATTTTATCTATTCTGTACTTATCAGAGGTATTTCTCACATACAGCATCAAGGTTGTAGCCAAAACAATGAATAATATTTAGCTCTTACTTATTCAAATTGATTTCAGTTCATCTTCTATAATTTTAATTATTTTATTTTATATTCATTCCTCAAATAGGTACAGTATTACTTGGTGTCAAAATTTATACATAAATGTTCTGTCACAGTCTTATCAAATTTTACTCCAGCTTCTGCCAAATGGACAGAATTTCTATTATCACATTCATGCTCATAAAATCTGTTGGCTGTTCCTCTGAACAAAAGATTTTGTTTGCCAAAAACTAAACCATGTATAATCTGCATTCAACAACAGCACAACAATTCTTCCCTTGTGTTTGTAATTTATTAGCAGCACTGATCACTGTTCTTTAAAAAAGCAGATGTCAGCTCTTCAATATTGTCTTTGTCAGAAGGGGTCGACGGAGGTTTCAGTAACAAGCAATGCCAAGATCTCACGAAGTTGAGTCCACACTGTCAGACTCCAGCTGCAGGTCTGTGTGGCTGCTAGGGCAGCTTCCTCCCATGGTCTGGGCTCAGGGCTCCAGGCAGACATCCTGCAGCCGTCTCTCCCAAACCCAGGGCCTCTGCCGTCAATGTGACAGAGGAGAATGGCAGATGGTCTTATACCAACAATGAAGTGCTTTGGCTCGGAAATGACACTTCCAGAACCAGCCGCATGACCTCTCCTGCAGATGAATAGAGAGGAGATGAGTAACATTATGCTCGCCTGGAAGGAGAGAGCCAGACACAAGTGAGTGTCAGACGTCTCCGCCGCAGTAAAGTAATGTGTGTGACTGTGCTCTTCGTGTGTACACAGAGGATGTGAAAGGCGGCTAGTCTTCGTACCAGTCCTTCTCATTCTTCTCCCGGAAGAATTGGCACTGGAGACAAAAATACAGAATGTGTCACAGAAGAGTAAAATAAGCACAATCTAACAGTAGCTTCTTTTCACTACTTAGAAAAATTGGGGTGCAACAAGTTTATGATAACTTCCTGTTGCTAGTAACTTTTGAAACGTTACATTTTCTGAAATTACCAAAACAAATCCAAGTAGAATATTCTCACGTGCAATGTCCTGGGCTCTCTCTCTCTTGCTCTACACACATCTACTCTGGGAGTTTTGCTGCCTCTTCTGGTTCCCCTAAGCCTGGCCAGGAGTTCTCAGAGATGCTTTCAAGGGCTCCTCCGGCTGCTCCTGCAGGCCCCTGAGCACTCCACACGCTGCTCTAGCTGCTCCTGTTACTACCTCTGAACAGCAGCAAAGTCCCCAAATGCACAGACTTCTGTGGCTGCTCAGCCCCATCCTCCTCTGCTTTCTGTGGCTGCCTGAGTTCCCAGTGTCCCGAGAAATGGTAGAGAAAGAGCTCTCACAGCACACTGGCTAACTAGTGTCCCACGAGAAGCCACCCCAACTTCCAGGGGCAAGTAGGTCACCTCTGGGTAGGTTCCCCCCTCAGAGGGAGAGGGTTGCAGTCTTAGCCTCCTTCGTGGTACTAAGGGGAGAACGAAGAGTGAGGAGGCAGACCAACCAGGTGCTAGCTTCATCCTGGGCTCCTCCGATCAGGCCTCGCTCTGAATTCCTTCCTTTGAGCTGAAAAGAGGGAGTCCCAGGATGCTGAGAAAACACAGGAAAGGGCCATGAAAACCATCTTTCTTGGGCACAGGTAGCTCAGTTTCTATGCCTCACCTGGTAGTGCCAACCCGAGAGAAGCTATCTGGTCTCAGGGCAGGAGGAAGGCATTGACTGCCTAGCAGATGGAGGCCTTGTTCTGGAAGTGAGTCTCTATCTGAAGTCGGACTGAGGCAGTGTAGAAATGATATTATGCTTCTTCAAGTGGCGCAGAGCCTCAGGCATCTCTAGGGCCTCTGTTCCAGATGCATAAGGATGGGGCAGTCTTGGTAAGAAGTCAGAGACTGGAGTCCTTACCGCACAATGTCCCAGAGAACTAGCAGGGCCTCTAGTGTGGCTTCCAAATGGCTTTTAGCCATATTACAGCATCAAACAGAAGATAAAAATATAGAACAGCTTCTTCTCTCAATAGGAGACTCATGCTCCCTTTTCTTCTGCACATGGGATCTCGTTTAGGATGAAATATGGATGGAAACAGGTGTAGAAGCAGGTTTAACAACATGAAGCATTCCGCGAATACACTTTTTTTTCATTTTTGTCTTGACTACTTCCAAACAGAATGAGAGGCAGCTTACAGGATTAATAAGGTGAAAATAGGTCCCCAAACTACTCTCAGAACTATAAGAAGGAGCCAAGTAATAAAAGGCATGGAAAGAGTAAAATTACATCCAAAAGCCAGACCGAGGAGGGTTGCTTCTACTGTGCACAGCATTTAGCTCTGGAGGAATAAAAAGACAGACACAAAGGCCGGGAGCTGACTAGTGTTTACCAGGCACGTCCCACGTGCCTGACACTGAAATCCGTGATGTGAGCCACACCCGCTTTCCTGGGCTCTGCAGTAGCTGCGGGAAAGAAAGGGAATTAGCATTCTAATAAAAGAGAACTGCGTGGTCCATCAGGAAACCACCTTTTACTGGCGTGGAAGACGAGTCTTTATATAAAGCGCAGCAAGGTACATTTGTCCAACATCTTCTAAAGCAGTTTTATTGTGCTCAGGTACCAGGTGAGATGGAATTAGTGTACTCCACCCTGTCTGTCAGGAAATACAACTGTAAAAGCTAAAAAGACTGTATGAGATGCTGTTGGAGGTCTGTGAAAAACAAATACTGGTAAGAGAGAACACAATAGCGGGGGAAGAAGACTGGAATTCGATGGGCCCTCAGCCTGTGACTGAATTTACCTCTTTTTCTATCCAGACCTCTCACAGCTTGCATTTAAACTTGGGTACAGTTTGGACCAGTGCCACAGGTGAGGTAACCAAAGCCCAGATTTCCTGGCCAGGGAACTGAAAAGGGAGAGCTCAGGAAGATGCAGAGCAACAGAGTAGAAAGGAGATTCCTGGAAGGTGGCTAATAAAGGTGTTTCTAAAAATTAATTTTCGGTACAATTTAAATATATATAACAATCGCATTCGTCAAAAGGAATTGGTACCTGTCTATGATATATTTTAATTCCTCTTTTTTTCCCAATCCCCTCCCCTGCCTTCAGTCCCTCCTCTTCTTACTTACAAAAGCTTTGCTTCCATTTTTTACCCTTTGTTTCTCGTCTCCCCTCACTCTCCCCCGCCTTTTTCCCCACCTGGAGGCCTCTTCCCTGAGCTGCCCTCGCTGAAGGAGGTAGACCATTACCCAGACCCAGCCTGACCACCAGGGGGCGCCTCTCTGTGACAGATCCGAGCTACGCTGCCAACCTTGAAAATGGAGCTGGGTTGGAAATGGAGACTTGAACTTAACCAAGTTCATCGCCTGTAAAGACAAAAATAGCAACATTCTTTGTGGGATTTAAACGAGATCCAAAATTTCATAACAGTATAATCAAAATGTCCAGGATACAATTCAAAATTACTTGGCACATGAAAAACTAAAAGAAAACCTCAATTTGTGTGGGAAAATACAATCAACAGATGTCAATGCTTGGATAACCCAGATGTTGGAATTACCTGACAAAGACTTCAGAGAAGCTATGATAAAATGATCCAAAAGCAAGGACAAATTTTCTTGATGTGAACGGAAAGACAGAAGGTCTCACCAGAGATATAGACGATATGAAAACATAATGGAAACCTTAGAGCGGAAAAATATAATAGTGAGTGAAATAAAAATACACTGGGAAGAATTGAAGTGACAAGGGAAAGAGGCAGTGGATTTAAAGTCAGATCAACATTAATTATCTACTCTGAACGGCAAAGTGAAAGAATGTTGGGAAAGTGAATACAGACTGAGAGACCCATCACATAATACCAAAAAAAAAAGGTCATTTTTACCCTCAGAGACCCAGCAGGAGACAAAATAGAGTGTAGTGCTGGAAAACAATACTTGAAGGAACAATGCCTGCAAGAGTCCTCAAATTTAGTGAAATACATAAACCTACAGACTCAAGAAATTAAATGAATGCCACATAGGGCAATCCAAAGAAATTTATGACCCGCTATTTCTTAATCAAGCTATTAAAATCTGAAGACAAAGAGAAAATATTAAAAGCACAAAGAAGGATAAAATCATATTACTTATTGTGGAACAACAATTCAAATGTCTGAGGATGTTTAGAAACTTCAGAGGTGACAAGGAAATGACACATTTTTTAAATGCTGGAAGAAAAGAACTATTATCCCAGAAGCCTACATCCAATGAAAATTTACTTCAAGAATAAAGAGAAATAAAAATATTTTTAGCATAAAGAAAACAGAACTTGTGACCAGTGGACTTGCTCAAAAAAGAATTGCTAAGGACATTCTCTAGACAGATGAAAAATGATATAAGATGGGCGCTTGGGACATCGAGGATGCAGGGAGGGTGGCAGAAATGGTAGTGGACTGGAAATAACTTTATGGAAAATGCAAAGGTGTTCGGCTAGTTCTTATATCAGTTCTGAGGGCACCAAGGGCTTATGTTAAACTTCAGTTCTACAAATCAGTGCTCTGAGGTAAGTGGGGTTCTTGGAGAAATGATCAGGTGACACATTAGATTGTGTCTTCTCTGCTCGGAGGTGTCCATCTCATCAAATGTCAACACCTCTTTGAGGTCTTCTCTAGGTCTTCCATTTTAAAATGAAACTCCTCCTGCCCTGCTACTATGTATCCTATTTTCACCTTTATTTTTCTCCGTGGTTGTTATCAACATCGTCATACCACACCTTTAACTGTTTGCACATTTATGAACTGTCAGGCCCCACATCATGAAGATGGGGATCTCTGCTCTTTTGTTCATGGCTTTGTACTTTGCACAGAGCTTGGCACCTATGTGTAGATTCAATGTTCAGTTGTCCCCCCAGGTTTAATAAAAGGATACGACAGGTGGAAGCGGACAAGGAGGTAGCTCTGTAAACCAGAATAGCGGCTCACATACTAGCTGTTATTGACCCATAGAGTGTGCACACGCCGTAGCTGTCCAGCTCCTCTTCCCTCTCCCTCTGATGGCAGCTGGCCCATCTGGTAGCGGTCATCTTCAGGACTGGCGTCCCCACGTTCTTCCTGTAGTTTGGTTATGTGAGCCAGCCCACCCATATTTGCTTACGCTGAGTTTGTATTATTCAAAAAGAGTTCTGAGTAGCAGAGTCTTTCTAAAGCTTCAGCTACTGTTATTATCAAAAGCCTAGCTGTGTAAACATTGTCACGGTCTGCGGTCAGGGAAGAGTAGCTAAGTAAGTGGTACAGATTCTCTGGTGTCAAGAGTCCTTCGGTTTAGTTGGGGAGACAGATTGAGAAATGTAGTTCATGTGAACCAAGTGAGCACTTTGTTACTTGGATAATGAAAAGGAGAGAGGACAATGCACCATGGGTTGCAGTGGCTTGAAAAGATTTGGTGGAGAAATTAAAACTTGGGCTAAGAATAGAAGAAAACATAAGATGTGCACAAGCAAATAAGAGAGGGAAGTGTTCCAGGGAAGGTGAGTGGACGGATGCTTCAGGTACATTTGAGGGAGTCACATCGGTCAGTCATGGGAGGTGGTTTTCATGTTGTTGTTGTTGTTGGGTTTTTTTTAGGTTTTTTTTGAGACCGGGTCTCACTTTGTGGTTCAGGCTGGCCCTGAGCTCAGCCTCCAACTCACATCACAGCAATCCTCCTGCCTCTGCCTCCCGAGTGCTGGGATGACAGGCGTGAGCCACCACGCCCGGCACTGTGGTATGTGGTACTGGTTGCTGCTGGGCGTGAGTCTCCACGCCCAGTATGGTGTGTGGTTACTGGGGATCGAACCCGGGTCCTTGCGCTTGCAAGACAGGCGCCGGAACCACTGAGCTAACTCCCCGGCCCCGGTTTTCATGTTTTATAATGTGCTCTCATACTTGTCAGCCTATATTTTCACAGAAACCAATTAAGGTAGCACACTGTGACGTACCTACTTCGCTGACGGCTCCAGCCATTTGCTGACTTCTCAAAAACATATGTCCTAGAATTTAGTGGATCTAGAGCTTAAGCCAAACCTTCTGTTCAAGTGCAAGGCCCTGGATGAATGTCAGGTGGGAGCGACTATTTATTGTAACGTTAAAAGGTAGCAGCTGATATTTAGCAATTTCTTGATGTTGTCAAGGAGTCAATCAAAAATATTCTTGCCATTCAAAAACACCGATGTTTAACTTAAGATCCAAATAGAATTTACTTGACAAATTTTGTAAATCTCTTTAAAAACCTACTGGTTCTCTCCTCTCTTTTTCCTTGTTTTTTATTTGCAATATTTTGGATTCTGTGGACTGGAACCCCAATGGTATCCGTTAACACATTCTGTTTTCTTCTGTATTCCCCATGATCCTGGATTAAATCTTGAGGCTTGAATTTTGGAAGTGGTGGTGTGTGCTTCCAAAAGCATCCTGGCAGAAGATACGCAATGTTTTGTCACGTCTCTGTGTTGTCCCTGGGCCCCAGTGAGGTCAGTCTCACCCGCTCAGTAGAAAGGTCTCATCAGTTCACTTGATGGTTTTAGCGGCTGTTGGTACCACTGCTTAGCTCCATTATAACATTGGAGGCCACAACACACTATTGTCTGATTCTATCATTTCTTCTTCATTTATAGGCTAGAATTCTTCTGCATATTAATTACCTGGCTTCCTGAAAAAGCAGATTTAAGTGTTTTGGGGAGTTGTTTTTCTGTTTGTTTGTTTGTTTGTTGAGGCAGGGTCTCCTGTGTACTTCAGGCTGCCAGTGAGCTCACTATGTAGTCTAGGATAACCATGAACTCACAGCAATTCTCCTGTCTCAGCCTCCCAAATGCTGGGTTTATAGGTGGACACCACCATGGCGACAGAGTGTTATTTCTCTTTATTTACAAGTTCTCAGAATAATGAATTACATGCCAACATGGTCCACAGGTGACCAATTAGTTTGTTATATTATCATGGACTCATGAATTTTAATACCTTTGATGTGTTTTAATCCATTATGATTGTTGCTCATTTTGAGGCTCAAATTGTTTAGCCTTTGATCGGTGGGAGTCACTTGAAGTTGGCTCCTGGGTCCTTTTGGTGTAATTGCCGCAGCCTTTGATATCTTTCCTGCTTTTCAGGCTCATCTTGTCCATTTCCCAAAAAAACACTATTCTGCAAAGAGCTGTAGTTCCTGTTAGTGGGAAGTGGTATTTAGGAGTCCCTCCGGCCCTGGGACTGCTCATTATCCCTAAATAGGTCATCAACACCTCTGGGTCTCTTCAGCAGGCAGAGAAAGGAATAAATTCTCTTTTAAAGGAAAAAAATACATAATAGACTCATGCTGAGGTTCCCCATTCAAATTTAAAACTGTCTGGCTTTTACTCACCTTTGGTGATTGTATGTTTGTATCTTTTTTCCCTTATTCTAAAAATCTTGCATCCCAATGTGAGTTATTTATTTGTTTTAAGCTACTACATATATGGTTTAAATATAATAAGAGCATTATTATTAGCAATAAAATTAAATAACAGTTCTATACAGAGTTTGTTTTTTAATTGTCATGGTACATCTCACTAGAGTTATTTAAGCAACTTACTGTGTTTTGAAGTCATTTTAAAATCTTCCCTATATGAATAAGCCACCAAATTGATACAGTTAGGCTTAATTGTTTTATTTACTTTCTGTTTTTAAGGATTGCATTTTAATTGTTTTTATAATTATTTATTATAATTCTAAAACATTCTATAATTTTACATATAAATTATAAATGCTTGAAGGTAAAAAACTACAAAAAGAGATACCTTCAGAGAACTCTTGCCTCACGTTCTGCCTGCCACCTCCTCCTCCTGCCAGTGCCTATTTTTGGGTTTTGTTGTCCTACATTTAAAAAAATATGTAGCTAATCTGTATATACAAATGATCTCCCGTTTCTTAGGTAAAATGCTGCACTATATGAAGTACTCTTCACTTTCTCCTGTTCAACAATAAGTTCCTCAGATCACCTCCTAGCAGTAAGTAGAAACATTTCTCTTTCCTTTCACAGCTTCGTGGTAGTCTGCTGTGTATTTTAATAAAAATAAGCTCCATGCTTGACTCAGCCAGTTCTCTGTCAATAGGATTTGGGCTGTCTCCAATTCTTTGCTATTAAATATAGTGCTGTAATTAATGGTCCGTGCACACATCCCTCAGACTTCCCCAGCATTCCTTTGGTGTAGACTCTTCAAAGGGCGCCGGATCTGTCCAAGGGCAGATGCACTCATAATTCTGGAGATTTTGCTGAATTTCCTCATAGGGGGTCACAGCACTTTGCATTCCCAGTGGCAGTGTACTGGGTGCCTGTGTTCTCGTTACCCTCATTCTGTTGTCAAACTTTTGAATTTTTACTTGAAAAATGGCATCTCAGCCTAGTGTTTTACATTGTTCTTATTATGCTCAATTTAAGGTTAATCCCCTAACACTACTTTTGACTCATTATAACCATTCAAAATTTTTTCTCTGACTCTACAAAAAGCAGAAAGTGGCATTTCCAAAAGATCGCTCTCGCTGCAGAATTCAGAATGGTTTAGGATACAGAGAGAACAGAGGCAAGAAACAATGAATTTCAGGACAGAAAGTCAAGTCAGACGAAAAGCAGCTGTGGGTTTCTACTATAGTTCCTATTTGTATTTCTACTTCTCTCAGGGACATAAACTTAATCTGTCAACCCTTATTTTGCCCCCACTCATGCCTGCCCTTGTGTGTGGACTCCAGGCTCCCAGGGCCTTTCTACAATGGAGTGAGGCAGGAAATGGTGTCGCCATTTGCCACTCCACGGTCATGGCATGAAGGGACAGCAGCCTCCCTTGGTTTCACCTAGGCCCCTTTTCCAGTTGCGCTGCTCTATCGGGTACCTGCGGACACCTGGCTAAGGGTGAGACCCAGAAGCTCTGGGAGGACCGTAGCGCTCTGATCTTTTAGGCCAGTGGTGACGGAGCTGAGGCACACGGCTCTGCTCCTGTCATCACTGAAAGCTCTGAATGGATCGCCATTGCCTTCTAGATGCTCCCTGAGGCCATGTGAAGCCTCAGCTCCTCGGCCGCACCGCGTTCCCCCTGAAAATGGATGTGCTCTGTCTGCTCTGAAATGTCTCCCAAACTACTGAGAGCTTAAAATGAGTGTGAATAAAACATACAAGCTTTCCTCTAGGGGGTCCACCACCCTTCCACTCTGTCCTCACTGTCCAGTTAGAGAAGATTTGTCTCCTGGGGAGGAGACGCAGAGAGGACACTGTCTCTGACTAAGCCCCTGGTCCCCAGGCCTCATCACTGGCTCTTGCACTTGTCTATGTTTTTAAGCTCTAACACCCCTCCCAGGCACGGTGGACAGGCGCCTTGCCGTCCAGTTTAGATGGGGGAAGACCACAAGGGGTAGGGGCGAGACCCTCGACTAACGCTTCCAAATAGCATCCCGGCTACATCAATACAAGCATAGAGCCGTGGCCCACGGACAACGTGACGAGAGGTGGGATGAACACTGCCTGCCAGTGTGGGGCAGAATGACCAATGGAGGAAGAGGAGAGGATTCAAGAATGGGCTGCGGTGCTCCCCAAGCCCAAGAGTGATAGTGCACGGGACTGAAATGAGGCCAGCGGGAGGAGCAAGCGCCAGTCCTCGAAGAAAGATCTTGAACATGTCTTTAGACTTGGGTGCAGTGCAAAGCGGATGGTTAAACCCATGGGGGGATGAACACCTTTTTTCCCAGAAGATGAGACAGACAGACAGTGGCTGAGTCTCCACCGTATGAGGCAAGGAGATGAAGAGGTCAGACAGTGCAGAGGTCCAAGTCTTCACAGCCAAGCGGTGTGTGACTGCATCCCTCTTCCCAGGATCTGGATCTTTGAGAGGAAAATTTGTTTCAGAACTTTCCAAACATGCACTGGCTGTGTGTGTGTGTGTGTGTGTGTGTGTGTGACAGAGAGAGAGAGAAGAGAGAGAGAGAGAGAGAGTCCATCTGCTGCCCTGCCCCAGAAACTTTGCATCCTGGGGAATATCAGAGATTCTCCCTGGCTTCCCCTCATACATACAGCTTCTCCCAGAAGCAAGGCTGGTTTATTTTCCACTTAATGTAACAAACGTACACTGAATACCCAGGGGCACCACAAGGAGCAGTCTGTGGGGCAGCATTTGCAAACGGTTATACTTACTGTTTAGCTTTACCTGAAATGTAGGTTTCAAGATTTTCTTGAAAAATGTTGGCTACAGTGGGCAAAGCCAGCTGGAAGAGTGGGCAGGCGTTCGTCTTATACCTTAGGACAGACCCTGACTATTCACTTTATACTTCCGGTCTGACACCTATGTGCCTTGGTTCTGAAACTGCAGGCCCAGGTCGGGTGTTGACCAATCGCTGGTTGACGTTGGGCAAGTTGTTTTACCATTTAAAGCCTCAGTCTTCCATCTGTAGAGGGATAGTGATAAGAACTGCTTATCTCCCAGGGCAAATTATGAACATGAAACAGAAATTGCTCAGCCAGTGGCAACGATTACTAATAAAAGTGAATGAGATAATTTCCCTCTTACCAGATTCTAACATTGAAACAAGTGTCTCAGCTGGTATTCGTGTAACAAAGACTTGAGGTACTTTAGAAAGAAAAATGGTTTGTGTAGCTCACCTCTCTCCAGGCAAAAAGTACAAGATCAGGTGGCTTTTGGTGACAGTCCCCTGGCTGCATCCCAGCATGGCAGAGAAAGGGGCAGGGAACTTCTACACACTGAAGGGGCCTGGCGCATTGCAAGGCTCACTGTGTGTCGTCGTGCTGGTGTGGAGCTAACTTCGTCCTGGAGACCGGCTCTGGTCCCCCAGGGTGATGGCCCCATGAACTCATCTCTCATCCGCACTGACAACCTTCTCTAACACCCCTCCCAGGCACCTTGAACTTTTGGGGTCATTCTCAAACCAATCACATCCCCCCATAGAAGCCAGCGAGAGCCCAAAACAGACCGTGCTGGGGGAGGGGCCAGGGCGGGCAAGGCCCTCGGGCTGTGAGCGAGGGCCGGTGGGGCCTCGGTTTCCTCCTCATCTGTGGGAGGCAGCCCTGCTGGGCCTGCCTGGGCTTTGACACCCCGCTATGCAGGCCGGAGCCCAAGCCCTGGGAAGGCTGGTTCCTACCCAGCCAGCTGCCTCTCTGCTGCAATTCCAGGAACCGGCCCTATCAGTTGGGCCCGGTTTCAGGAGTTGAGTTTCTTGCCATTTCCCCTGAGTCATGTGGCCTTTGGAGTGGACAACAGGCGGGCGGGAATGTGAGCAGCTGTCAGGCCCTTTCCAGGCAGGGGAGTGTTTCCGTGGGGGCCGGGGGAGGTTAGGGAGTCAGCCTTCCTTGAGAGCCCCACCCCCACCCTGATCTTCAGTACTCCAGGCAGACTTGCGGGCTGAAGGAGGCAGGCTGAGAAGAAAGGCTTTTTTCCGGCCACCTGGGGCTGGAGATGCCATCTGACCTCTGTACCTCCAGCGATCCAGGCTAGGAAGGAAGTGTGCCTTCTAGACAAGAAGACTCGCACAGCCCTTGAACTCTAAGGCTAGCAAGCACAGCACAGCATTCACTTCCTGCCCCACCTCAGGAAGTCGGGAGAGTCCATTTGCCACTGACAGCCCCAGGGCCACAGAGTGAATGGCCCTGCTGTCCAGGGCCACACGGCTCCCCAAGCCACTAATCCTGCCCCTCTGTGCCTTCCTCTCCAGCTTCACCCCTCCTGGGTTCCTTTTGGCCTGCTTTGAAAGTCCTTTCCCTGTGTGGGGAGGTAGGTCAAGTACTCACTTGACCACAACATTCAACACTTAAGTGAGATTCTCATATAACATACGCGGGAAAATTGAAATGAGTGCAAAAGAAGGAATGTCTATGATGCAGAGAGCATCAAGGTGTTAAATAAAGGGAAGACCCAACTCATTCACCTTCCCTCGCCACATCCTGGCTGACGTGCTTTATCCTGGAGCCTGCTAGAGGGCAGTATGCCCGGATTCCCAAGGTGCCACCTACCAGCTATGTGCCTTTGGGGTAAGGTACTGAAATGCTGAGGCTGTAAAACTCTGTGAGGGAGAATAGACAAAATGTCCAAAACCTCACAGGAGACTTGGGACTAGATATTACATCTTTATCACCAGCCCAGGCGCCTGCCCACAGCAGGTGAACCACATATTCTGGCAAGCACTTGGGTGAGAGGAGACTGGCCCCAGCTGTGAACTGACTGGGGAGACTGCTCCCAAACGGGGCTGGAGGGGGCGGGGAGGCCCCACTCGAGGCTGGACTTCAGACACATACCACACAACAACCGAGGGAAGTGTGCGCTCTGATATGGTGGATGCTTGACTTGCTTGTTATACATTATACTTTTCAAGCCTATGAGAAAAGATGAAGGACGCCCAATGGAAAAAGAAACAAGATAGATAGGCAGGTAATTTCACAAAGGACCAAGAATTCTATGAGAGCATGTCAATTTTACCAATAACCAAAGAAGTATAAAATTTTTGTGAACGGTAGAATTCTTTTAAAAATTATAATTCCTGATTCTAGTGAGAGTTCAAAAAGCCAGAAAACATCACACTTTGCTGAAAGAAGAGTAAACAAATTTTTTTCTAAAGAACAACTTGAACAAAAACTTTAAAACTGTGCCAGCTCTTTGACTCAGTAGTGGGATTGAAATAACATCTCTGCTGGGGCCAGGGAGTTAGTTCAGTGGTTCCGGCGCCTGTCTTGCAAGCGCAAGGACCTGGTTCGATCCCCAGTAACCATATACCATACTGGGTGTGGAGACTCACGCCCAGCAGCAACCAGTACCACAGACCACAGTGCCGGGCGTGGTGGCTCACGCCTGTAATCCCAGCACTCGGGAGGCAGAGGCAGGAGGATTGCTGTGATGTGAGTTTGAGGTTGAGCTCAGGGCCAGCCTGAACCACAAAGCGAGACCCTGTCTCAAAAAGCCTAAAAAAAAAAAAAGAAAGAAAAGAAAAGAAATAACATCTATGCTAAAGTAATAATAGGAGAGATGAGTAAAATGTTAGCGCAAATAATTGTTTAATAGGACACTGACATAACTCAAGCATCCTAGACTAGGGGACCATTATTTTTTAGGTTTATAGAAAGATATATAGATACAGTACCCTGGGAGTATTAGAGATAGTTATCTCTGATTAATAAGATTGTGTCACCTTTTGTACTTTTTGCTTTTCATTTTCTTCAAGATGCATTAAATTGTGGTGAGAACACTTAACATGAAATCTAACCTTTTAACAATTTTTCAAGTGCAGAATACATTCCTGCTGGCTGTAAGTACCATATTGTGCGACACATCCCTGGAATTCATTCATCTTGCTCAACTGAAACTTTGAATCTGTTGATTAGTAACCACTCTCAACTGTCCTTCCCAGTCCCTAGTAATCACTACATGTTTTTTGATTCCACAAATCTGACTGTTTAAGACACCTCTCAGATGTGGAATTGTGCAGCATTTGTCTTTCTGTCATGGGCGTATTCTCCCCAATTTTGTACTGGTACTAGTGAGAGTCCAAAAAGCAGAAAACCTCAAACGTTGCTGAAAGAAGAGCAGACTGACTTTCCTGGTTAAGGGTGAATGGCGCCCACTGTACACCTATGCCCCATCGGCTTTTTCTGTTCCTCTCCTGGTGAGCATTCAGGTCGCGGCTGTGTCTCCGTTACTGCGAATATGCCTCAGTGAGCACCGGGTTTCTAATATCTCTTCAAGATCTTGATCTCAGTTATTTTTTGGATAAATACCCAGAAGTGTGATTTCAGGATCATATGGTAGTTCTATTTTTTCTTTTTTGCTCTTCTATATTCTTCCAATTTTCTGCAATGAACACATGTTATTTTTTGTAATAAATTTGTCTGAAGAATAGAAGAAGTAGAGGTCTGATTATCCTGGGGGAGCTGGGCGGTGTGGGAGGTGACTCTGCATTCAGGAGCTGTGGGCCCAGTTCTGCAGTCGTGGGCCCTCGAAGAAAGACCAGGGCTGGGGCTAGACTCCCACCTGCCATGCATCCCAAAACAAGGTGGCTGGGTCAGCGTGGGAGGACTTGGGGAGGCCTGACACACATTTGTGGAACACCCCGCTGACTTGAAGTAATAATGAGACAGAGTAAAATTTTTGAGTAGAGCGATTGCATTTCCTAACACTGCAGGGCCTGGGAGGGAACCTGCTAATAAGTGTTCAAAGCTGATTGTTCTAGGAAGGTCAAGTAATGCTTGTGTACTTTCTGTGGCTGCATTTAGAGAATTCCCTGGGTACTTATTACATCTATTACTCACCCAGACTTAAACTCCCACTCAAGTCAATTGATTGGATATTGCGTATTTATTTCACTCTTAAATTATAGATATATATTTTCCACCAAACACCGGCCATCTTTGTATGTTGTAGGAAACTAAGTTATGCACATTCACTTTGTAGTCCTTAAAATTCCCGATGGGATTCTGAACCTTACATTCCCTCATTTTTTTGCTTACTTTGCTCTGCTTTTATATGCTTATTTAAAATAACATTTGAACAAATAGCGGGCTCTCACAAGGCTGGGGGCTCTCACCCTGCCTTTGACTATCTTGCTTTTAAGCTTAAATTTTGTATAGGTAATCCAGTCTTATGATGTATTAATATAATGAGTTCCAGTTCCATGTGTTGTGAGCGTAACCAGAAAAGGTGAAAAGAATACACATAGGACCCTGTGAAGTAGCAACAGGCAGACTGAGAATGATCAGCTTTTGAGGTGTGGCTGGTCATGTGTTTACCATATTTTTCCTTCCAGTATCCCGGAGCAGAAGCATCAGGAGCCTTGGAAGTCAGCATCCCTGAGTAGAGAGAATGCCACAGAAGAAGTCTTTAGCTCTGGTTCGAAGACTAGAAAGAACTTCTAATGGTCTGGGGAGAACCATGCTCCGTTTTGTTTTCTCTTGTCTCCCTCCTCTATGTGGCAGCCTCCAGGTGGAGGTGGAAGCTACGGAAACTCATGAGAGCCAAAACTTTAGACACTCCCTCTCTGACAGAGATATAGTTCTAAGACTATGTGGCAAACCGCAGCTGCTTTTTGCTCCTCTGTCTTCCCTGCCCATGGGCTAAGATATGAGCCCATGTAAGGAAGTACATGACAAAGAACAATAGAGAAGAAGAACCATAGCCTCAAATTTCAGGCAGAAAGCCAAAATGACAGGCTCAGAAAAGAGTGATATAAATGGCAGGGTAGAGATAAAACAGTTAATGTATGTGAAGACAGATGAACAGAAATGACCAAACCTGAACACAGGAAGGGAAAAGATGAGCAAAGCCTCCAAGATCGGTGAGAGGTTAACCAAGATCTAACACTCGCTACAGCATATGAGTTTCATAAAGAGAAGAGAACGAATTCATCCCTGAAAATCACGTGAAGAAATAAGGGCTGAAAACTTGTTCAATTAGGTGAAAGAGAAACTTAATCTGTTATGGTTTATATCTAGATGTCCCCAAGAGTCTCAGATGCTTAGAGGTGGGCTTTTTGGAAGGTGACAGGGGCACTATACTAATAGATCTGTCAGGAGGTGGGCCTGACCGGAGAGGGAGGTCACTGGCATCATGACCCGGAAGTGCATATGACCCTCTGCTTCCTGGCTGACATGATGTAAGCAATGCACCCTCACCAAGTCCCTTCCACTATGCCTTCCACCTTGGAGGCAGCCAACAGTGGACTAAAAACATGGGCCAAAATAAACATCTCTTCCTATAATTTGTTGCTGTCCAGTATTGAGTCCCAGGAAGGAGAAAGTGACTAAAACACAACCTGATAAAGGGCAGTTACAAGCCTCAGACCTTAAGCAAAAATTCACTCAAAGTGGAGCATAGTTACAAATATATGTAGAACTCTCAGAAATCACAGGATTTTGAACTTGACAATGAGTCCTCAAATATGACATAAAAATGTGATTTTTTAAAAATAAGGTGAATATATGTGTGGCAAATAAACACACAGAAAGATGTTTAGCATGACCAGTCATTAAGAAAAGGCAAACTAAACTTACTACAAAATAGGATTACTCACCTATTAGAATGTTTCTAAAAATATATGCTGATAGCACCAAGTGCTATGGAGGCTATGAAGCAACTAAAATTCTCATGCAAGGGCTGGAGATGTAGTGCAGTGGTAGAGCAATTGCCTAGTATGTGCAGCCTCTAATGCTACAAAAGCTAAACAAACAAACAAACCACTAAAGACCTTTCGTGCATTCCTAGTGGAAGTGCAAAGTTGGACAGTCCCAATGAAAAACACTTCCGTTTTCACTAAGTTAGGCATGTACTTCGATGCCAATAATTCCATCTCTGTGTATTCACTCTAGAGAAATGAAAATGTACGTTCATGTAAAAACCTGTATGTGAATATTTTTAGAGCTCCTTCTATAATTTCCCCACTTTGGAGACAAATCAAGTGTCCTCCGCGGGATGAATTGGAAGTGGGGGAGATCTTCACCACATCCCTACAGTGGAAGAATGCTCAGTGATTAAAAATATGAACTTCTGATACGTGTCACCATTGGATGAGTCCCGGAGGTATCCAGTGGAGCTGAGGGATGTCTCAAAAGCCTACGCGGTACCCATTAAGGTAGCATTTTTGAAAATATAAAATTTTTAAAATGTTTATTAGTACATGTTGGCACTACATAAAGATTTCATTCATTGAGGAAATCGGAATACATACATTACACATATCAATTCTTATTTGTTCTTTTCTCTTCGCTCCTGTTTTTAAAAAATGTTTTTCTTTTTTGCCAGCATCGCATTTATTTGCTTTATATGTCTTTATCAAGTTAATTTTCGTAAACACAGACTAATAGCCTAACAGGCCAAAAAACATATAGAACACATGAGACATTTATATTAAATGAAAGTACATTTTTAGATACATTGATCATACTAGGTTAAAATAACTTTTCTCTCTATTTTTCTTCTATAATCTGTCCTTTATTTTGCACTTTACTTATGTATTGAATTTCTTGTGTAAAAGAAATCTTGTGGTATTTAAGCCGTGTGACTGATGTATTTCTTTTAATACTGTGTGTGGTCTCCTAGTACATCCATTTCCCTACAAATACCAAAAAGTCAAATTTCAACATAAGATGTGGTAGTCTGTTTTCTGTTGCTGTTACAAAAGACCACAGGCTAATTTGGGTAATTTGAAGGTAAACAGGTTTATTAACTCATACTTTGGAGATCCAAGAGCATCGTGCCAGCTTCTACCTAGCATTCAAGGTGTGTCCTTCCTCTTCAATATGTCCATCATTCAGTCCTACTTGGAATTATACATCACCAGTGGACCAACCCAGTATCATATACTCACAATCCAGTCATGTCCCAAGAGCTCCAAATATGAGGAGTGGGGGTCAAGCCATTACAGTGCAAATACATAGAGGCAGATATATAGATAGATATCTTCCATATAGATATATGGAAGAATATTAGAATATTTATATGTCACAGAAAGTAACTGTTTCACAGTATCTATTTTACTTAATAAAATCCTGGGGCTCTACCTTTATCATTGGTTCAGAGCTCCTCTGCCTCCTAAATTCTGGCAAAGGCTCTGTTGCAGCCCTGGATTTGATTTCACTGATGATTTTTACATATTGCAGCAAAAGTTCCTGGAAGAAGGAGGATTTATTTGCTCTCCAAGACTGACTGCACCCCGGGGATGGGGAGGGCCTGTTCATTGAAGAGTTTGGCCAGGTACGTGTCACACAGAGACCACCGCTTCAGGGGAAGCTAACCTGTTGCCAAATACAAATGTTCAAGTTTAAAGTGTTATTGTTTCAGGCTTCCTGGCTTATCAGGCAAATACTTTAGGATAGATGGCTTCATTTTAGTGGGGCTTGGAAGGTACCCAACTCCTGGCCACGGCTGTCCATTCTGTAAGGCAACCAGGTGCTCACGGCTAAGGCCTGGACTTTCAGCTTAAACAAATGGGCCATTTCCTTGTAGCACAGTCGGAGCGGAGGCTCTGCACGTCTCCAGCACACTGCGCCCAGGACTCACTTTGTCCCAGCACTTGTCCTTCACAGATCCTCGACCTCCTGAGGCTCCTCGTGAGACCTGAAAAGTGATTTCTCCTTTGCACGCCCAGAAAGTGATCCACGTGTTTGAAAGACAAGCCAAAATGTTGGTTCTTTCCCTGTGTGGGGGCTTCACAGAGAGCTACATCCCTACCCTTTCTGTTACTTTTTAAATTTTGTGGCAGGATCTTGCTAAGTGTCACTACATTACTGAGATGGGGCTTAACCTCATGACCCTCCTGACTCAGCCTCCCAGAGCGCTGGCATTCCAGGTGTGTGCCACCATGCGTGGCCTGTTAACTGAGTTTTAATCTGGCCTAGACGGGATTACTACTGCGCCCACAGCTGCTGTGCCCACTCCTCTGATGTGAAGGGATAGCCTGGATTCTATGTTCTGGACCGATGACTCCATGTCAGACCTAGTGAGACAAGCCCTGAGGGGCCAGCAACAAGCAGTGGGAGGAGAGGGCATAGAGGGCGAGACGGAGAGAGGATGAGGCGAAGGTCACACCCCAGCTCTCCTATGCCAGCAGTGGGATGTAGGTGAGCCACTTGGTTCTCTGAGCTCCTTTCCCCATCTATGCCTCAAGAAGTGGTCATACAGATGAGAGCAAGGAGCGAAAGCACATGGCATGGTCCCTGGCACATTGCTGGTGCTCAGAGGGCAAAAAAGAGCCAAATATTGGCTTTTCAGTACTTTGGGCAGAAGAGATTTCTACCACCTTCTCTGGGCTCGTAGGTGGCATAGTGACATGCAACAGCCACCGAAGACTGGATTCGGTTCTGATCCACTATACTGTAACTTTGGACATGTTACTTCAGCTCTGTAAATGGGCCTCAGTTTTCCTCTGTAAAAATTGCCATGAAAATCATACCCATCTTTCCTGAGTGGTGATGTTACTAAGAGGTGAACAGTGCCCGCCATAGCGTCAAGAGTGCAAATGAGCCAGGAAGCTGAGCCAACGGCTTAGTCCTCCAAACACACAGGACCCGCGTGGGAAGAAGGGGGTGAACGAGGAGAATGGACAGTCATCCAGGCCATCGTAGCTGTCTGACCGGGCAGGACAGAGGAGGGGCCCAGGCAAGAGCACAGCTCAGACCTCATGATGGAAAGGCGTGGTGACCCCTGCAGTGCTGGAGCGCCAGCCCTGGTGAGAGGCTGGACGGGACACCCGGTGATGTCTCCCTGTCTCCTACTCTTGCTCTGAGCCTCCGCTGCTAGGGTGCTGTGAGACTGTGATAGTAAGGATGTGACGAGAGCAGCGACGGTAAAAGTATGGGGATGATCCATATCCGCTGTGTTCCGGAGCAGACACTTCATCCTCATTGCAACCCACGGGCACGGACGTCATCTGTGATAGAGACCAAGGCTCCGAGACCAAGGAGCTTTTCCCAAGTCACACAGCTGGAAGGCGGCAGGCCTAGAATTTGAACCGCTTGTGTCCTGCCTGAGCACGGCGCGAAGTTTGAAAGGCCTGTGTTCTGCGGAGTACAGCAGAGAGACATGCCAAGACCTTCCGCCTACACTGGGGGTGGGTAAAAATAGCCACAAGGATATCGGTGCTTGTGCTCACAGAAAAATGTTACATTATTTCCTGAATCCATGAAGAACGTTCAGAGCCAAGGGCTGGAGATTAACGAGTCCACCCAGGAAAGACGGGCACTGGTGGAGGAGGCCAGTCTTGTGCAGCCTGGCAGTGACCTGCGAGCTCCCCCTTTAGGTTGATGTACCAGGCT
The DNA here is from genome assembly GCA_004026965.1 of Petromus typicus. Lineage (NCBI taxonomy): Eukaryota > Metazoa > Chordata > Mammalia > Rodentia > Petromuridae > Petromus > Petromus typicus. The sequence goes on from PVIR01005920.1 coordinate 59,563, forward strand.
GGGACTTGGCCCAGAGGGCCCTGCGCGCTCGATTTCTAGGGCTGCCTTGGCAAACTACGACAAAGTGAGAGGCTTCAAGATACGGAAATTGACTCTCCCCCACCGGAAATTAACTCTCCCCACCGGACTAGAGGCCTAAGGCTCTCAGGCTCTGAGGAGAACCCTTCCTTGCTGCTCCTGGCTTCTGCCACCCTTGCTATCTGTCCCTCAGCTACATCCTGCCGTCCTCTGCCTCTGTCTCTACGTGAGGTTTTCCCTGAAGGAGTCTCCTCGTCTTGTAAGGGTCCTGGTCATGTCTGATCGCTCTTGTGAGTACTGTCAACTAGAATTTCAGCATGATGCCTGTCAGAACCTAGGTCTTAGAAAGAGTAAGAGTACCATCTCTTGTGACCTTCAGGTGGCTAGGACAAAGGTTCCAGGGGTAGCCCTTGGATAAATTAAAAAATGCAGTCTAAAGAGCTCCACCTATAATGCTGTGGTCCCTGTAGGGCTGGGAACAGTCCCTCACTTGGTGACTGAAGATGCCAGGTTCTGGAAACATCTGGGAAGTGTCTGTGGAGGAGAGACGTTCTTTTTTATTTAAATGAGTTTATTGGTACATTTTAGCCATACAGTATGACCACATTCACCATTGAGAATCTGTACCTGCTCATGATACATTTTGATTCTTATTTTTCCCCATTCCTCTACTCGCCCTTCATCCCCTCCACCCCTATATACATAAGCTTTGTTTCCATTTTTAGGAGAGACGTCCATGCCTTCTGGCTGCCCTCGCCCCACCTCCTCCCACTTGTGATCTGGCAGCCCTGAAAATGAGGCCTTCCAGCCAACGCCCAGCTCCGTCTCTCATCAGTTATTTTGCCTTCGGGATAGTATTTCAAACCCCTTGGAGCCTATTTCTCATCTGTCAAGATGGAACCAACAATACTTCCTGAGCGTTGTGAGACAGGTGATAAAATATACAAGGAGGCCGACTTCACAGGTGTTTGGTATGTGTTCATCTCCTTCCTTTCTCTGCCCAGCTCAGAAGGATGGATGTACGAATTGCCATTTTGCCAGTTGGACCAACGCTTATTGAAGACTACATATCTGGCTTTGGGCTGAGCCCAGGGCTACAGTAAGTGACAAGATCGATTTTTGCCTTGTAGGCACACATACGCCCATGTAAAAAAATATAGCATGCTTTTTTGCCCCAGCTCCTCTGTGCTGTTTGACTTTAAGAAACTGCAGGGACCAGTGGTCTCAGATCTTATGAGTATGGGAAGTTCAGTCCTTACTCTGCTCTGTCCTTCACTCGCTATATTCTCCGGGGTCTCAGCATCTATTTCAAGGGTGAGAGAAGTGAGCCCAGCTGTGAAGCGGCACAGATGTGATTCCCCCGACTGTGAGTCCAGAGCACCAATGACGGTTCTCACACCAGGACTCGACATTGCAAGATCACTGCTCCCCGGTCTGCTTCTCCCTCTAGGGAAAATGGGTCCACAAACAAGAGAAGCCAAGTCTGGTCTTTCGGATGCTCTGTGGCCCGCCATTAACCTGCGGCGTTTGACTGTGTGGAGTTCACACTCGAGTGCCTGCCTGGTTCTCCTTCTGCTCACACCCTGGTTCACATGGATCTGATGAGCCGCTGTGAGATGACAAGCTTTGCCTCCGGAGCTGCCGTTAGAATATTTCAGCTACTCCAAACACAAGTTGACCCATTTCTGATTAAGGCTTAGGCATTCATTACCCTCTGGAGCTGGGGTCAGTGTTAAAGCCAGTGTTCTACACACACAGGTCAGAGGTCTGCGGCATCAGGAAACCCACCAGCAGACTTCCCTCTTTCTCCAGAGAGGAAGTTCACGGTCTCTCCCAAGAAGGCCTAGGTCCGAGCCATTCTATGGGGGGTCCTGGAGGCTTTGGAGACAACAGCCTCTGTGGCTCCTTCCCAGCCTGCGATCAGGATCGGAATCCCCTTCTGGATGTCTGGCAACTGACACCTTTCAAGATTCATCACTCCTTCCATCTGTCCACATCCAGACAGGCAAAACTAAGGCCCTGGTGGGCCGGGGAGTTAGCTCAGTGGTTCCGGCGCCTGTCTCGCAAGCGCAAGGATCTGGGTTCGATTCCCCGGTAACCACATAACAATACTGGGTGTGGAGACTGCACCCTGTGCACAGCACCCTGTGACATCCCCACCAGCCCTGTGACATCCCCACCAGCCCTGTACCAGCAACCAGTACCACATACCACAGTGCCAGGCGTGGTGGCTCATGCCTGTAATCCCAGCACTCGGGAGGCAGAGGCAGGAGGATTGCTGTGATGTGAGTTTGAGGCTGAGCTCAGGGCTAGCCTGAACCACAAAGCGAGACCCTGTCTCCAAAAACCTAAAAAAAAAAAAACTAAGGCCCTGGAGCATCTTCATTTGTGTGCCGTCGCCAGCACACACACGAGCACCCACCTTGCCCCCCTCACACTATCTGCGGATGTGCTTGGGGGCCTGCTGTGCTTTCCCTGAAGCCCCCATTTACAGATAGCAAATGCCTTCCTGGCGCAAGGGTGGCGCCATCATCCTCCTTCCGACCCAAACTGCATTCCAGGTTGGTGTGAGGGCGTCTGTCTCTGCCGGGGGATCAATAGAGCTGCTTCAATGGTATCCTGGGGCTCTGCTGCTCTACCACATCTGGGATTCCTTCTCCCCTTTTCTTCTCGGGTTCCTCCTCCTCCCAGCGGGCCTGCTTTTGTTCTGTCAGGACATTTCCCTCTTATATTCTCTAGCTACTAAGTCCCTTCACTTTCTGCACACCTTCCCGCAACTTTAAAAAGTCACTAAAAAATAATACAAAAATCTTTTTTCACTAAGGCTTTAAATAATGATAAAATATGTCATCTCTCTGGAGAGAAGAGCCTCAGTAGTTTCACCAAAAGGATTTTCTGGCTGATGCAGGGTTGTAGGCCTCACAGCAGGAGAGCAGCCAGCACCCTGTGACGTCCCCACCAGCCCTGTGACATCCCCACCAGCCCTGTGACATCCCCACCAGCCCTCCAGCCAGCTGGCTGAAATTCCACAGTCAGCGCTTCACTTCCTTCCAGACAGCTCTCCCTCGCTGTTGGTAATCGATGTCCTGGTGCACACAGTTGTCACATGCTTTCCTGAGAACAGAATTTACGGGGAAGGGACCTGGAGGAGCAGGGAAGGTGGGGAGGAGTCAGGGCAGTAAATGGAATCTTCCCCGGAGAAATGTTGCAGGACCCAGCAAGCTTCCCCAACACATAGACCGGCCACTGCGGCCTTTCTGCTTCTCCGGGAATCCCTGGGTGTCCAGTCATGCAAAGCACAGTGGGAGCGTGACCTGGAGAAGGCGAGCGTTGCCCTCGGAGGCCCCAGCCCCGCATGAGTCTCTATCCAAAGTCGCCAGGCTAAATCCGGGACCAGGACTAGAAACCAGGTCTGCTGCCTCCAAGATGGAGATTAACCTGGGAGAAACGTCAGTGAGTCCGCTCCTGACGTAGCGCTGTCACATGCTCTGTCCCGAACTGCTCTTGTGAGTGAAAGACAGGAAGATGTGGCTGTGGCTGCCACCCTGGAGTCAGCCTCACCCTGACCTGAGTGTGTCCCTGAGTGTGTGTGCTGTGCGCATGGGCACACGCCTGCCCTGGGTTTGGGGGAGTGTGTGAACCTGGGAGCTAGCACATTGGTTGTCACGGACTGGGGTTTCCTCTGTGCACCCCTTTTGGACAGGATCCCCCTCGGACCTCTGTCATCACAAACACAAGTTGAATATCATTCTTTCCTCTCCACTCTTTTGAAGGATTGTGGGGCCCAGGTCCCACTTGGTTTGAGGAAATGACAGAGACTGTGTAAGGGAAAAGTCCTGCCCTCTCCAAATCTGCCACATTTAGGCCAATCCTGTAGCAGAGGGCAGCTACCTCAGGGTCCCAGCTGGACTCCACACAGGAAAAAGAAAGTTCCCTGCCGTGACCTGATGTAATTTTCACCTCTGTTAGGACTCAACATACTGCTTTTTGTGAGATGCAGGAAGAATTTCTAAGTCACACAAGTGAGAGGGGGTGCTCCCCTTCCCGCCAAGTCCTCCTGTTATTCTGACCCCTGCAGAGTCCCCAGGGCCAACACTGGAGCTGTCGCTGATACAGTGCAGATTGAGGGGCGGAGTCCGAGAAAGCGGTACCCGAAGCACACAGCCACAGACGCAGTGGGGAAAGACACACGTATGCTTTGTGTGTGTGTGTGTGTGTGTGTGTGTGTGTGTGTGTGTGTGTTTACTTTTCCTATGAAAACTTAAATTAGGAAGAAAACAGCGAGTGATCATAATCCTCTAGCACTGAAGGCGCCCACCCTGGCCTGGATTTTCTCCAGCAGTGTGGTTCCCATTAGCCAGCCAGCAGCTGGAGGAGGAGACTGCCTTGTTTTACCTGCCGGCTTGGAGCCCCGGCGTGCCTGTTGCCATGGCAGTCACTAAAGGACTGGGGATTGTAGGCAATCCATCCAGGAAGGAAAACTCCTGCCTGGTGCCCTTGGTGCTGGAGATGTAAAACTCGGTCACAAGAGCCACTCCGTAGTCTGGGCCGCTGTGCAGGTCCAGGGCTGCAGAACAGCTCCTGGCCCTCAGCCACTGAGGTGTATCATCAGCTAAATGAGATTTCTACGCGTTTCCCATCACTGCGAGCTTCCCCGATTCTGGTCTTCCTCTTGCTCCAGCGAGCCGCTAGTCAGAAGAGGGTATCCGGAGATGACTTCCCCCGCCTACCCTGTCCCAGCTCCTACTGGGATCCTCAAGCCAGGTTGTGTGGAGGGGGCCTTTTTTTTAACTTTAGCTGCTGCCACCTGTTTCTTACTCAGAGTTAGCCAGTGTTTATTGACTGTGTCTTCTGTGTGAGGCATTGTGTAAAGTACTCACATACACCCTCTCACACAGTCTCATGGCAACATGGCGGGGGGCGGGGTAAGACTCACACGGTACTCATGGAAGACTTGTGGAAGTCTTGAAGGCTGGAAAATAAAAATTGAGTGCCATGAGCACTCTGGAGAGAGACATGGCATGGGTTGGAGCTTCTGCATCTCACTGATCATGTGAGATATACAAATTACTCAGTTCTGAACCTCCCTGTCCTGATTGGCAAGATAAGATTACCTTTTTAGAGCTATGAAGAATAAATGAATGGTGCATGTGGAGTTGGCACATCGACGGCGCACGGAAGGCAATGAGGTGGGGGTGGCTGTGGGAGGGAGGCCTAGCAGGGTGTGGACAGCGCTGAGGGGAGTGCAGGGGGAGAACTGAGACAGCAAGCGGCCGCTCACCTCACAGACCCAGTTGTGGGGCTGTGTAGCAGGAGTGGAAAAACTAGATCAACCTAACAAAATATAAGGCCCGGAAATAGACCCAGCATAAACTGGAGCTTACTTTATGATAAGGGAGACATTATAAACTACTGGAGAAATCATAAGCCACTCAGTACTAAGTACCTTCACTTTCTATGTGGAAAAAAATATAGATTCCCTACCTCACACCACACCCAAAACCAAACTCCAGATGCCTTAAAGACCTCAGTGCACAAGAGAATATTTTTAATTATATGATGATAAGAAAGGATTTACTTTGTAAGACATCAAAATGAGAAACCATTTATGAAAATTTGAAACAAAATAATTAAATAAAAGGTCATTCATAAGAAAAATACTGAAAATATATAAAGACATTCTTTAAGTCATTTGTCTTGTGGGGGGGGGATTAATTAATCTGCCACATTTCATTTTCTAAGTTATTTTTCAAAAGACAAAGAACCTACCATAAAAATTAGTAAAGACTGCATTAATACTTTGCATTAGGACCCTAAATGTCCAGTCATGAACAAAAAGTTCTCTGGTCGGGGTGTGTAGTGTATACATATAACCCCAGCACTCTGGAGGCTGACAAAAGAGGATCACTGTGAGTTCAAGGACAGCCTGGCCTACATAGTGAATTCAAGGGTGTGCTGAATAACATAGAGAGACTGTATCTCAAAAAAACAAAAAGTTCTCTAGGCCTTTCCAGCAAGTAAGGATATTATTCAATTTAAACAAGGAAATTCAATTACTGTTTTAGGTTGGTAAAAATGGAAAAATTATGATGAAACAAAATATTAGTTCAAATATAGGGAACCAGGAATTTGGCAGGTAGGTTAAAACCATTTTGGAAAACAATTTTGGCAAAATCTAATAAAATTCTGAATTTTATTAGAAGCCAGTGACTGAACTCTTCACTTGTAGAATATATCCTAGAGAAGCTCTTACATATGTTTTATAAACACTGCTCATAGAAACAACAAAAAAAAGAATAAAATGTGAATACCACAAAACATTCACCACTGAGGGCATGAATGAAGCGAAGAAAGCATGGAGCAGCGTCTGAATTTCGCAGTAACCAGAACTCATAGGCCTAGTTTGACTGTACCAGTATAACTAGATGTTGCAACCACAATGTTGAATGATAAAAGCAAGTTGTAGAGGATTCTGTAGAATATGATAGCATTTTTCATACAAATTAAAAAACAGAATAGTGCCAGGCATCGTTCGTCAACACATGCTCATCTCGTGGAAAGAGAAAGCCACAGAAAGCCATGGGCTGGGACACACAGGACTATGGCAGAGTTTGCTCTAGGGACAGAGGAGGGCGGACGGGACCGATGTGAGGGTATGGGGTACTTTGTCAGCTTTTATTTCCTTTCTGAAACTCTGAAATACAAATTTAGCTGTAAGATTTGCTTTCTTAGAGAGGCAGACATATGGGTCCCTTTCCTTAAAAATAAGCAGATATGGTAAGGTGGATAAGGGAATGGGAAAAAATGAGAATTAAGTTGTGTCATATACTGGTACAAATTCTCATTGTTGAATGCAATCACGATGTGTATATATAATGTACCAATAAAGATTTCAATTTTTAAAAAAAGCAGATGTTAAAGGGCCAAGGATGTACTCAGAAGCACAGTGCCTGCCTGGCAAGTGCAAAGTCCTGAGTTCAATCCCCCGTTCCCCCGACCAAAAAAAATCACTCAAAAATAAGCAGACTCGAGATTACTCTGTATCACTCTCTTCTGCCATGGCCTGTCTTTCTCCTTTCCATTGGGAGCAAGGATCAAGGGAGCCCGTGTCATGGGAGCAATTTTTGACTGGGGCCTTTGGTCTTGTCTCTGAGTGTGGTTCCTTCCTGTAGCCCATTGGCTTTCTGAAAGCATTTAACCTATCTCAGGTTATTCTAGAACTTCTAGTGGGCATGATATTAAAGCCACTACATCCACTCCAGTGATCTTGTTGAAAAAAACTATATAATTTCTGAAGGGCAGTGAGTCAAACTCTGAAATAAAAGCTAGAGAACTATTGCATCATTGTGGTCAAATCAAGAAACAGAATTCCCCCCAGAATTCTGGAGAGATGAATGAAATGACTTTGCAGCAGTATGGGCAGGGCTAGGGGAGCACACAAGGACAGTGGAGTTCTGGGAACCAGTGGGAGGGGAAGTCATCACCACCCTAAGGCTACAGCGAGGAGGAAAAAGAACAGTGGCATTGTGGCCCAGGGGCAGGAGAAGCCAAGAGGAGGAACACCTCCTAGCAACTGGAGTCGAGGGGAGCCTCAACCAAACCAGAGAAGATGCCAAAGCAGGCAGCAAAGCTGGGGGCCAAGTGGGGAGAAAAATCTTAATCTTTCTTTTTTCTCCCAGTACTAACTTCTCTGGATGCCTATCTTGGGCTAAACCCAATGGGAAGCCAGAAACAAAGCATCCTGGGAGATGTAGTCCATAGTAGTCACCCCAACTAGGGTAGAGAATTCATGGGGAGGAGGAGGGCATAAGCAGCCTAGGAGCCAAAAGAATACAAACTCATGGAGTTAGGGGAGCAATGGCAGCTATGCAGCTACGCAGTGCTGTGGGCCACACTATCTTGAAGAGAGGTCACTGTTAAGAGCAAACCAGAGAAGAAAAAGTAGTCTGACTTGAAGAGTGTGCTCTATTTGAGACTTTGTGAACAGAGGCTGACAGGGCTCACAGGGCTCAGTGAAGGTCTAAGAAGGGGAATGGGGCTTCAAGTCGGACCAGAGCGAGTGGCAGCCAGTACAGAGCCCCATCTGTCTCTCTGGAGCAGGAGTCTTAGGTAGCCATGGTTGCTGAGTGCACAGATGTGGAGGGAGGCAAGCAGTTGATGGAAAGCAGGCCAGTTGGAGACGCGCTGGGTGAGATTCAACATCTGCAGACCCTACACCACCAGGACCGTCCTTCCTCCTGAGGCTGCCGGTGGCCTCACAGAGAGCTGCCTGTCCCCCTAGCCGGGCTCCAGGCTGTCTGGAGATGCCCCTAAGGGTCCCAGGCTGGTGGCCTCTCCAAGTGGTCTTCCAGCAAACAAAATGACATGGAACTCAAATTTTTTTCTGCTCTGGGCTTCTCAGCTGAGGACACACTGAAAGAGCTGGGCCCAGCTCAGGCCATGGCCATGTTCTGGTGCTTTGATGCCACTCTGCTGTGTGGTGACGTGTGCTCCAGATCTAGCCATGGCCAGTAGCCGAAGATGAGGAGCGCACAGGACCTTGTTTGGCTGTGGTATTTCTGTAGCAACCCAACTCCCAGTCTGAGGTACTCGAGTCAGGGAAGTCTTAAACAAGACCCAGAGCCTGAATCCAGGAGGGAAAGAATCTTCTCCCTTAAGAAGCAGAGCTGAGCTTTGGCTTCTTCCCCTCTCTTCTCCTATAGCACAGCGTCCCTGTATAGATCTGGCCCACAGTGACAGTCTCCTGCAGTGTAGCTCCTTTCCTCCGTTTCCAGTCAGACGGTGAAAGTTGATATGTTTCCCCAACAGGGGCAGAGCCTGAACTGGAACCAAGGCCCCCCTCTTCCTCATCCCCTGCTAAATGGCTTCCTGTGAGAGTGTTTGCAGCCGGTGAAGGGCAAAGCATTTGGTCTCACTAAACACAGACTCCCCTACCAAACACAGACGGTTCTTCCTGGCATTCAGCTGGGTGCCATGGACTGCTCTGAACTGAATTTTTTAAATAGGAAAATATGTGCTGCCAAGTCAGGATCCCCAGGGGACATTTTAGCTGCATGAGTCACGGCGTATTCCGAGATCCCACTCCATTTAAGGGTGATCTGCTTATAAGCATGTGTAGGTCTTCAGCATTTTGTGGTGGTTTTTAGAGGAGGGTGGAGTGTGCATGCGCCTCTCTTGGACTGTAAACAAAACTGTGTGTCTAGGGGGTGGGCGGAGAGAGAACTTTCTAGAAAGAGATAGCTAACTCTTGTCATTTTCTGCAAGACAA